>JAJPUD010005573.1:36400-114295 GCA_023553655.1 Myrmecobius fasciatus
CAAAGCCCTTTCTAATCCCCCTTAATGCCAGTGCCCACCATATTGATTATCTCAAGCTTATCCTGTTTATATCTTCCTGTTTTCATGTTGTCTCCCTTATTAGACTGTGAACTCCTTGGAAGCTGGGATCTTTTGTTTTTCTTCCTATCCCCAGTGCTTTAGAGAAGTACCTGGCATATAGCAGGTGCTTAATAAATGCTTACCGGCTAACTCCAACCTACCTCTCCAAACTTATTAAATATTATTCCCTCTTCTGCATGCTATAGGTCAGCCTAACTGGGTTTTTTTTTCTGTTTTTCTCAAGAGACATTCTATGTCTTATCTTTGTGATTTTGCACTGCCTCTTCCCTAGGCTTGCAATGCATTCCCACCTCACTACTCCCTTTTATTTTCCCTTATTTCTTTCAAAACTGTGCTCAAGCATTACCTTCTGTATAGACTTCTACAAGTCTTTCCTGTTCCCCCAACTGTTAGTACTCCCATAAATGTATTTTCTATTTATTTTACATAGCCTTTTTTATATACATGTTGTTTCCCTTGATAGACTTGATACCCTGGAAACTTTCTCTTTCGTCTTTTTATCCCTAGCATTTAGTACAGTGCCTGTGAGAGAAATGATTACCTCTCTCATAGTAATAATAAGTTATTGAATTAGGACCAGGATTTTTTCAGAAATCTATAGGTTATGCAGCCTCTAAAGGACATTGCTGATTATGAGATTGAATTAACAATTTTAACAATCTGGTTCAGACTCCAAGTGGGCAGGCACTCAGATCTGAGTGAAGAAAAATTCTTTGTCCAGATTTCCCTGAGGCTGGAGGAGATTTGGAAGTAAATGAAGGAATCAAAGTCACATTCCCTAACCCTTCATTAGAATAGGTGCATTTCTCATTATAGTATTCATCCTCTTTCACTAATTGTTAACCAATCAAAGATGATTGCCATCCTCTAGAACACCCACTCTTCCAAGGATATATAAACTGTGAGTCCACCACCGTGATTCATCCTTACATTAAAGTGTTTACTGACCCATTTTATTGGCAATATGCTAGCATTATTAATAAAATTATTAATTACCCTGAAATTATGTCTCTTGAATTTTTTAAACATTACAACAGGTACATAAAAATTGCTTAATATGTTCTTATTCATTAATTGATTTCTTAAATAAGGTTAAAATAAGACTTCAATTCCCAAAGCATATTTAGGAAAGAAATGAATGTTGACCAAAAGATGTTTTGAATAGTAAAAAAGAGAAGCCAGTAAGAAATCATGCTTTTTCATAAATAATCCAAAGAGTGGATAATCCAAATTTGGATAATCAGGAATTGACTATGTAAGGGATTCAGCTGTCCAAATAGTATTCAATGTGAATATGGTACACATACTACTTTAAGCTGAATCTTTCCAATATAGTTTGGGCCTTGGAGAATAAATAAATATGCACACATGTGTTCACCAGGCTGCCTAACATCTCAGACAAGAATGCCCTGCATGTACAGTCAAGTGCTCTGTAGGAGGCTGAGTTGTAGAATACATGCGGATACAGGATATGATCAGTCCCTCCAAGAACAATGGATTGAGTGAGACAATCCTGGAAATTTGGCTCATCAGTAATTCTGCATTTGGCATCTCCTACAGCCTAAGGATCACATGATGCTACACCTTCCATATAGAAGAAATCATTTTGTCAGCAATTGGTACCTTGGTGATGATATGCTGCTAAACCTGAGATCTAAGCTTCATAAAAAGGGATGTTCCATGTCTGTCAACTACAAGTATTGGAAGTTACTAACTGCAACTTTAAGTTAATACTCATTCTTGAGGGAAAGTTATATGGACAAATCTACATTGTATGTCTCCATCCAAATGATCAGAGATCTCCATTTTACAGAACTTTTTGTCCTCTATTCTGCTATCTAAATTTTTTTTAATTAAAACTTTTTATTTGCAAAACATATGCATGGGTAATTTTTCAACACTGACTCTTGCAAAACTTTCTGTTCCAAATTTTTCCCTCTTCCCTCCCCCCTCCCCTAGATGGCAGGTAGACCAATACATGTTAAATATGCTAAAAAAGTACATGACAAATCGAATATATGTATACATATTAATACAGTTATCTTACTGTACAAGAAAAATTGGATCTACAAGAAAAAAAAAAAAAACCTGAGAAGGAAAACAAAATGCAAGCAAACATCAATAGAGAGCATAAAAATGCTATGTTGTGGTCCACACTCAGATCCCACAGGCTTCTCTCTGGATGTATATGGCTTTCTTCATCATTGAACAATTGGAACTGGTTTGAAACATTGCATTGTTGAAGAGAGCCATGTCCATCAGAATTGATCATCATATAGTCTTCTTGTTGCCATGTATAATGATCTCCTGGTTCTGCTGATTTCACTCAGCATCAGTTCATGCAAGTCTCTCCAGGCCTCTCTGAAATTGTCCTGCTGGTCGTTTCTCACAGAACAATAATATTCCATAACATTCATATACCATAATTTGTTCAGCCATTCTCCAATTGATGGGCATCCGTTCAGTTTCCAGTTTCTAGCCACTACAAAAAGGGCTGCCACAAACATTCTTGCACATGTGGGTCCCTTTCCCTCCTCTAAGATCTCTTTGGGTTATAGGCCCAATAGAAACACCGCTGGGTCAAAGGGTATGCACAGTTTGATAACTTTTTGAGCATAGCTCCAAATTGCTCTCCAGAATGGTTGGATCTGCTCACAGTTCCACCAACAATGTATCAGTGTCCCAGCCTTCCCACATCCCCTTCAACACATCATTATCTTTTCCTATCATCTTAGCCAATCCGACAGGTGTATAGTAGTATCTCAGAGTGCTATCTAGATTTTTAAAACTTTGTTTATCTAGTTAATTTTGGAAAAGGTTTTCTTAGTATAAAAATAAATCTTAACTTTTTTGACATCCTTATTTTGCTGAAATTTGAAATTGTCCATGTAGTTTATATCTTTCTTTGTTTTCATCCAATTTCCTTGGGAAGTAAATACCAGGCTGAATAGTGCCTTTTTGTAGTTATAAATGTTAGCTGGTAGATAGATATGTATAGGGTGCATTGATGTTGATATTTTAGTTGATTTTTTAAAAATAAAATGTAATTCTTTTTTTTAATGAGGCAATTAGGGTTAAATGATTTGCCCAGAGTCACAAAACTAGTAAGTGTTAGATACTTAACTCAGATACTTGAGGTAGAATTTGAACTCAGGTTCTCTGGACTCCAGGGCCAATGCTCTATCTATTGAATTATCTAGGATCTCCTAATTTATTGTTTTCAAACCATCTCCATAGAATCTCATCTTGGTAATTTAGCATAATGGCGCTACTTGCATGATTCTCACAGATTTTTTTTTCTGTTTTCTATTTTATCCTTCTCTTTTGTTTTGTCTCCAGATCATTAAAATATAATGGATTAATAAAAAATCAATATGGGAAAAGATCTCAGGAGCTATACAGACCAGTCCATTCTTTCACACCTATTTCCCTTCCAGTATTTGTGACCCTTCTACTTAGAAAACTACCAATGTAATGATATTCACTCCCTTTGAAATAATTCATTCCATTTGGGGATAGTTCTATTTTTTAAATATACACCTCTTATTTTTAGGATTTTTTTTCCTTCACTAAACTGAATTCTTTCATTCTGAAACTTTCAAGCATTGCTCATAGGTCTGCCTTCCAAGGTCGGTAAACAAGTTGTATCTTAGTCCTATGTGATAGCCCTTCAAGTATGTGAAAACACTTATCTTGTCTGCCCTAAGTCACTTCTCCTTCAAATAAAACACTCCCTGTTTTGTTCAACCAACTCTATAGCATGATCACCCATAACTCCCAGTTGGGGAAAATGAGCAAATCTGATTTTGTTTTCAGGGAAAGTATGGCTTCTGTATGATAATATAATAATAATTTCAGATTCAGCACAAAGTTTGTGTAGCTTCTCAAGAGAAATTTACATAAATGTTTAATTATGGGAGAGAACTTCCTCTACCCTGCTTTGGCAGTTTATCCATGACTTTTTAGAGAGTTCCAAAGTAGTTTCATGAAAGAAATATAGGCCATGTTCTCTTTACACACTTAATAGAATACAGATTTGTAATTAGGGAAATATTTTCAGCTGTGAAAGAACTCTTTAAAATTTTTTTTTATTTTTTTATTTTTTTATTAAAAGCTTTTTATTTACAAAACATGAGTGATTTTTCTAAATTGACCTTTGCAAAAAAAAAAAGTTTTTTTTTAATTTTTAAATGACATTTGATTTTATATCACCTTAATTTCCCAATATACACATTGGTACAAGGCAGGTACTGAATAAATGTTTTTCCCTGACTGACACTTCTCCTGTTGATGTACTAAAGAGTCATCTTTTGTGGTAAAGAATAAAAGAGAAATAGAGGATAAAAAATTAGTCCAGGAAAGCTAACCAACCCAACACCAGTTATGACTATATGCTTCTACCTTCATAGACAACTAGATGGAGAATGAGTAAAATGCTAGACTCAAGAAGACCCAAGTTCAAATTCAGCTTTAAACACTAACTAGCAGTATAACCCTGGCTATATCACTTCACTTCTCCTACGCTCAGTTTATTCGTAAAATAGGAGGGAGGATATTAGCATCTATCTCACAGGGCTGTCAAAAGGAATGAATGAAATATATATAAAGAGCTATGCAAATGCTAGCTATTACTATAATAGTCTTCCACCTTGGCAAAGAAGGAGAGGAAATGTCTTTTCTCATTTTCTTTTACTGGAAAAACTTGATCATTATAATTGCATATGTTCAGTTTCATTATTGATTCTTTCCATTGATATTATGAGCCAATGTATACATTGTTTGGTTCTATTTATTTCACTCTGTATCAGTTCATAAGTCTTCCCCATCTACTCTCAATTCTTATATTCTCTATCTTCATCATTTCTCATGACTCAGTTATATTCTGAAACAATAAAGTATACAGTTTGTTTGGCCATTCCCAGTGGATGGGCATCTACTTTATTTCCAGTTTCTTGTCTCCACCAAAAGTGCTGCTCTATCTATGTTGTTGTATATAGGATCTTTCTATCCATAATCTCCTTGGCCTTGAAGTAGACTCTCTAAATCCCTCTCGTTCTCTCCAATGTGGAGGTTCCTAAGCTGAGATCTATGAATTTTGTTTCTTAAAAAAAAAAGCAAATTCATAAATGTATTTCAATATCATTTATATCATTTTTAATCCTGTATATTTTATTTTATACATTTTTCAGAAATCATTCTGAAGTGTTCCATAAATTTCATACAAAATATAAACATAAAGTTGTAACACAAAAACAGTTAAAAATCTGTTCTGGGCATTTTAGTTAGTTTCTTAGTATAAAGAAATCAACTCTTTTTTTTTTTTTTCCTGAGGCAATTGGGGTTAAGTGACTTGCCTAGAATCACACAGCTAGACCGTGTCTGAGGTCAAATTTGAACTCAGGTCCTCCTGACTTCAGGGCTGGTGCTCTGCCCTGAGTAGAAACTTTGCCACCTAACTGCCCCAGAAATCAACTCTTTAGGACAGATAATGATCATTTTAAAAATTATTACCTGAGGGAAGGGCACAAACCCATATATAAGTATATCCTTGACTAAGTTTTTTTGTGTGTTTTTATAAAGGAAGAATGCAATGATATAAAATATTTATCAATGTCAAGTTATCATTTTAGGTCAAAGAATTACATTTATAGAACTGTTTTATTTCAATGCTATTTTTGAATATCTAAATAGATGCCCATGTACTGGGAACAACCAAACAAATTGTGATATTTTAATGTCTTCGAATATAACTGAGCCATGAGAAATGATGGAGACAGAGAATAGATTAGAGAACAGCATGGAAGGATTTATGAAGTGAACCAAAGTGAAATAATGTTCTGCTTTATACATCTATTCCATTTCTGACAGAAATTATGGTTACTAGGTTGCTCAATGGGTCTGGTTCTGCTGCTGCATGTCTTATTGGGTGGCATTAAACAATCAGTTATCACGCAAAGGTAAATCGTGAAGGAAAATTTTCCTGAGAAATCTGATGTTCCCCCAAAGGATGATAATGTTAGAACCTCTCATTTGCATGTGTGGGAGCTGAGGGGCAGGTGACAACTGCTTACCTTAAACAATGATTTGTTTCAATGGAATTTGGACCATCAAGTCTTTCTCAAGCATCTGGACTCGAAGTTTGAAGACTGGCAGAATGTATCAACAAGTCTGCCCAGCCTTAAGCAACATCCTTCAGGGTTTGCTGATACTACCAGGCCAAAAAAGGCTTGTAAACTATTCATTTTGACTTGTCTCATTCTTGCTTTGTCATATCAGATTGACTCAATGGACTGGAACCATTTTTTAAGCTTTTCTCTAATTATTAGTCTTTGGGAAGGAGCTAGAGGAAAATTATGAAAAGTATAGAACTTGTTTGTGTAACTAGACAAGAGCTCATTTCTCAATATTAGATTGCAATTTTATCTATGACTACCATACTACCTAAGAATTATGATTTGAGAGACCCCAAGAAGGCTTTCTTGTCCAAAGTACCTTCCTTCCAGCTATGGCAACTGAAACTCTATCATTAGTGACTCATTCCTTTGAGTCTTACTTTCTCAATAAAATTCTCTCTCTTTTTTTATTAAAGCTTTTTATTTGCAAAATTGTGCATGGGTGATTTTTCAACATTGACCCTTGCAAAATTTTTTATTCCAAATTTTTCTTTCCTTCCCCCTACTCCCTCCCCTAGATGGCAGGTAGTTCAATACATGTTAACTATGTTAAAATATATGACAAATCTAATATATGCATACATATTTATACAGTTATCTTGCTGCACAAGAAAAATTGGATCTACAAAGAAAAAATCTGAGAAGGAAAACAAAATGCAAGCAAACATCAAAAGGAAGTGTGAAAATGCTGTGTTGTGGTCCACACTCAGATTCCACAGGCTTCTCTCTGGGTGTAGATGGCTTTCTTCATCACTGAACAATTGGTGGAAGAGATCAGCACAGGGTTAGGGTCCAGGCTGCTTGAATATAACTAAGACTTAGCCTTAATACTAAACAATGCTTCAGAAAAACTACCAGAATTCAGGTAACCCTGTAATAAGCTGTTTAAGCTAAGTAGTTGCCACCTACTTTTTCTGCATCAAACCATTAAAGAAACCCTTTTTAAAAATTTTCACAATAAGGATGGATCAATGAGAATGAAGTGAAGGCCTTTCTTCAAAGAATAGTGGAGAAGATGACCAACAAGAAATATTTTTCTGGACCCAGCTCTCCTCAACTGTTTAATTTTCAGTATGAGCATTTGTACCTCAGCATTCAGGAAAAAAAAAAAAAAAAGTGTTCCAAATCAGGGCTTTATTTATTATTTTGTTGATATCTAGGCTTAAGAAAGTAATAGAGAAATGTTAATTATTCTGATTAAACTTAAAGTGTCATGCATATATTTTCCCTGTAGGGCAGGTTGTTAAACACTTACCAACACACCTGTGTCTACAAGTCAGGAGCCCAATCCTACTAATATCTTACTTTGGGATGTTGTCTGTCAATTTCCTTGGCTTTTAAAAATAAAGGCATTGGTTACCATGGTGGATTTGGAATTAGAAGATGTGGATTTGTATCCTGGCTCTGCTCCTTGCTACCTGCATAACCGTGGGCAAATCACTTCATCAGTTTGAACCTGAATTTTTCTCATCTATAAAAATGAGGGAGCTGCACCAGATGTTTTGCTAATCCTCCCTTCTCCATAGTACTTTCTTTCCAATACTAAGACTCTACAATTCTACTGGTGACTATTTCTTCAAGATTTCTGAGATCTATCCTTGTTAGCTGTTCCCACAACCATTATTAAAATGTTTTGTTTTTTCCTTGGATTACCCTTATCAATACGTTCCCATTGCACCAAACCTAATTATTTATGCAGGGTTTGGCACTAGGACTCTCCTGCCAAGGGTGCTCTTCTTCAACTCTTTGATCTCTCACCCACTCCTTTTCAGTTAAGTTTTTCTTGGCTCAAGGTGGCTGCTAACTCCTACTCCTTTTTTTTCATTTTTTTCCCTTCTTATAATGCACCACAACAAACAAAAGCTTAAAAAAAAGGCAATACTAAAAATTCATGTTCATATAATTTTGTTGTAATATCTCAGATTATAACATTTGGCAATCTCAGTAGTATTTAAACTCCTTGTGGACAGGGGCTGTTTTGTTTTTGCCTTGTACCGTTAGGTAGGTGATAAAAGTTTCCTGAAATTAACTTATGTGAGTCTGTAGAAGACAAAGGGACATTTTTTTTTGTATTTTGCTATGTAATGTTCATGCCTTTGTGAGTGTTTAGTAAATATTCAACTTCAATTTCATGATTTAATATGTGTAGACCCTCTTTCCACTCCCATAGATTGTATCTCCCATATATAACTTATTTGATGATTTCATAAATGACAGTGTATGTTGGAGAGGGTGGGAATCATTATCTAGTAGCCAATCTTCTGTGATAAGTGTTTCTACTAATGAAGCATTTCTGTCTCTGTCCACTGATAAACAAATAATGGAAGTCTTTTTTTACTTGCTAGCATCCAAATGGACTGTATTCCTCTGACATAACTTTGGAGAACTAAGGGTCACCTCCATATAAAGATACATCAGAATAAAATTTTAGTAAAAGCTAGTAATTATTTGATAAAGCAAATGTCTGATTTTCTGACCCATTAACTGAAATCAGAATCATCAGAAATAAATTAACTGCATGGATTCAGGAACACTGAATTTTTCTTGAGCATTTTTTATCATGATAATGAGAGAAGCGTTGCTACATGATTGTCTAATCCGATTAACTAGCCTGCTAAAAATAACACACTGAGAGTTTTTGCTCCAAATGGGAAACACTTCTTTTCCTTGGACCTTGGAGCTTGTCATCAGGCTTGTGTTCAAGTATTTGCACTGGTCTCAAGTCTTTTCTTGGTGTCAAGTCATGTCTTTCCACTATTTGCTTGGACTATTTGAACAGGTGGTAGCTTTGTACAACACATGGTAAATTTGGGGCTTTGTCTGCTTATATTTTACAAGGGAAGCTGTGAAAAAGAGACCAATCCCTGTTGCTAAACTATTCACACCTGTTTCTGTATTGCCTCTCCCATTTGATTGGAAATCCTTTCTCACCTCTTATGGCATTCATTTTTTTTTAAAGCCTTGGTTACGGACAGGTGTGGAGAGAAAAGAGCGGCCGTCTTTCCCTGCTTTCGTTGGCAACCAGCCACAAAGACATATGTGCTGTGGCTTTTGGCTGGTTTGCTAAGAGCTTCAAAGAGGCATCTTCTCTGAATAGTGGAGACAGGGTTTACAGAAGTGCATTGGGTAGGTAGTGGCAATGGGAGAATGCAGGGCTGGATTACCGTGGCAGGGGACTGCATGCTTTGGGCCATGGCCATTCCTCCCGCCTTACTGGTCCCACCTCGTTTGAGAGCCAGTTTCCATGGGAGAACCAGCCTCAAGGGGTAGGGGCTAGCTCTGGAAGGAGAAAACTGATAATGATGGGCTTCGGGGCTGCTCTTGGCCATAGATCATAGGCTGCTCCACATGTGAGCCCAGGAGGCAGGGCGGCTTTAGGCACATTGTAGCTCGGTGCATCCTTGCTTGGTGAGGAGAGATTCCAGGAAGGTTCTCAGGAGCTTAGGGAGGAGGAGGAGGAGGAGGAGAAGGAGGAAGAGACACAGGCCTTTGTGCACACTCCCTGGAGAGAGATCACAGGCTATACCTCCATCCTCTCCAAGGTGGCCCTGAGCCAAAGGCTTGGCACATGCTCCCTCAGAAAAGATCATTGGCTGGAGCCACCTACGTCCCTGAGGGGCAGGGAAGGGCTGTGTGAGCAGGTCCCTTTGGGGAGAGGTCCCTGGCTGGTTCCCACGAGGTCTGGGGCTCAGGGGATGTCTCTCCTGCTGCCCTGAGGGAAAGAATCCTGGCTTGTGGGAAAACTTTTTTTTCCCCAAAGAATACTAATAACAATACTAATAACTAATACTAATAACAACTTTGGAGCTCTCAAAGCCTCCAGAGAAATGTGGTCTAGCAAAGGACTAGATAGGGAGGGTTCAACCCAACAACAGTTTAGCAAGGTGGATTCCTAAAGACAGGTTTCCTGTGCTTGTTTTTGATGTATCTCTGCTCCCTTAAGAGTTGGAAAGAATATGAGCTCCTTGAGGGCAGGGACCATGTTTTTTGGCTTTCTGTATGTTACCAACCCTTCCTAGAGCATAGTAAGCATTATATAAATGTCACTTGGCTGACTAGAAATTTCAAAATATTCAGTTGCTCCCACAAGTCTCATTTTTCTCACTGCTGCCTATATCCATGTCCATTCCTGGACATCCTGTAATCCCAAGTACCCACACTTACACAGTTATGGAGAACTTCCTGTTTGACAGTATCAATAATCAATAAAGAAGGATTTATTAAGGGCTACTTGTAATAACAAGGACTTATCCATTGCCAGCCATTGTACTTGGCCAAAGCCAAAGCAATATCTGCCCTCAAGTTGTTCATATTGTAAGAGAAGAAAGGACTACCATATATAGAGGTATATGTAAAATGCATAGGGCACAAAACTCTAATTCTGAGGTCATTAAGGGGGTTGGGGGGAGGGTACTAGCAGCTATGGCAACCAGGAATGGTCTTAAAGAATAAGACTTGGGTGGGGTCTTGAAAGGAAACTAGGAATTCCAGCAAACTGAAATGAGGAAGGGAGCATGTTGGGGGTGGGTGGTTAGAATGTGGGAGGGGATGGGGCCAGGAAGATTGGAGATGGAATAACATTCTGGAGAAACACTAAGAGAGTTAATTTGGTAGAATGTCTTGAGGGAAATAACAAATAATAAAGCTGGAAAGGTAGGATTCTGTCAGGTAGCAAAAAATTGGGGACCACTGGAAAATAGAAACTCCCCATCAGTTCTGCCATTTCCTATTTGTATGACTTTCTGGGCTTCTGTTTCTTCATCTATAAAATAAGAAGATTGGATTTCATGATCTCTAAAGTCACTTATAGCTCTATATCCAAGAAATTTATCCTTCATTTCCTGCAGACAGCTCCTTGGATCTTCTGCTAAATAAAACAATAGCAGCAAGTTATCCCTTTATTTCAAGTCTTCTAAAAGACAGGCAGAAATCAGAACTGCTGCCTTCCATGATAGTTCAGTGTGAAGTGTCTAAACACTTAGTCAACTATCCTGGGACACTGACTTTATTTTAGATTATATGATCCTGGAAGATCTGGCCTAATTACTGGCTAATTATTGGGGCTGATAATTAGTAGTGCACACTAAATTCTGGGTTCTATCAGCTTTACCTGTGTTCCTATAATACCATGACCAACTAGCTTACTTGAAAAGACATCCCTGTTCTCAGAAAACCAAGCCCTAAGCATTAGAAGAAAGATTCTGTATAGTTCCCAGTAGAGACAAAGCTCATGGGAACCACTGGTGCGCTAATTAATCGTTAATAATGGGCTCTCTTGGGGGAAAAAAAAAAACCAAATAGGACACATTTTAAAATTTAATCTGTATTCTTAATATCCCTCATCTACTTTCTTTTCCAGACAAATAAAAAAAATTACTATTTTCACTATGTTTTTCAGTTATTTCAGTCATGTCTGCATTTCATGATCCAATTTATGATGTTCTATACAAAGATATTGGAGTAGTTGGCCATTTCCTTCTCCAGTTCATTTGACAGATGAGAAAACTGAGGCAAACAGAATGGCTGCTAAGTATCTGAGGCTGTCTTTAGACTCCAATCATCTTGATTCCAGGATTGGCACTCTCTCTAATGAGCCACCTTCTTTCTATTCACTATACTATGTAACATTTGCTGAATTTCAGGGTGTGCATGCTCATACTGAAAACTTAAAAATCAAGTGTCTTAACCTGGTACAAGTCACTATGCCATTGTTGGAGACTCATACTAGTATGCAGGGATCCAGAATTTGAGCAATGGAGATAATTCCAGGGACCCAAATTAAAATAGCCAAGTTTACTGAAGAAGAAAACAATTAAGCCAAAAGAGCTGAGATACTAATTTTCAGAAGAAGCCCCTATTGCTTGTAAGAGCAAAAGAGCTGGTTGAGCATATTATTAAATGTTATATATCAGCCTCCTCTACAGAGTGATAGAAGTAAGCAAATACAGAAGGTAATTGTCCAAACTCAAGAAAAGAAGTAAAAATTTAGTCCTTATGAATTTTGCTGATTTTATCAACTAATTAGCAAGCATTCATTTAGCACTTACTGTGTGCCAGGCATTGTGCTAAGCATTAGAGAAACAAAGAAAGGCAAAAGGCAGTCCCCTGCTCTCAAGAATCTTGCTGTCTATATGAGTAACTTATTTTTACCTGGAAAAAAAAGTACATGGGGTTTTTTTTAGTTTTTAATTTAAGTCAGCAAGCATGTATTAAAGTCCCTACTCTGTGTGATGGACTGAATTGGTTTCAGGTATTTATAGGGGGCACCCTGCTCCAGGACCTCTCTCATAATTTCAGCTGTTTTAAAACCAAATGAGGCTCCAACACTTCCACATTTATTCACCTTCCCAATTCTGACCCTCATGCCTAAAATACACTCCCTCTTTCACTCCGTGTCTTAGATTCTCTAGCTTCCTTCCAGATTCAGCTGTCTCATTTGTTATCTAGGTTCTAGACAGCAGCATTGTGGATAGATTCATCTTCCTGATTTCAAATCTGATATAGATAAATAGACATATTTGAATATTTGAATCCACGGGAGCTAAGTTCATTCAATGAAATAATACAGAGGGAGAAGAGAAGAAGGTCCAGTACACATATTTGAGGGACACCTATGATAAGTGGGCACGACACAGATAAAAGTCCTGCAAAGGAAACTCAGAAAGACTGGTCACATAGAAGAAGAACAAGGAGAGAACAATGTCATGAAAACCTAGAGAGGAGCAAGTACAGGAGAAGAGGGTGATTAACGATGTCAAAAGCTGCTGAGAAGGCAATCAGAATAAAGACAGAAAAGACTTCACAGTTAAGAGATCATTATTAACTTTAGAGAGAACAATTTCAGTTGGATGATGAGGTTGTAAGCCAGATTATAAAGGGTTTAGTATCTACAAAAGAGGAAAAAATCATTGTATTTTTCAGAATTATAATTGTTTTATGATGCTATCTTGGAGCTTAATATAGTAGGCCTAAATAGGACAATTTTGTGCCAGGGCAATAGACTTACATTTCTGTTTTGTACTTTAGTCCTTAACCTTGAAGAGATGACATACTGATTAGAGTGCTGTTAGGAGGACTTAAATTCAAATTAGCTCCTGGACAAATCACTTCAATTCTATCTGCCTTAGTTTTCTCATCTGTAAAATGGAGATAATAATAGCACTTCTGAATGACACTCTACTGGTTTGTGTTAGTTTTGCTAGTTCTGTGACCTCCTATATAGTGTTTTACTTTATGGAAGTTTTAAAAATAAATTTAATTCTAGAAATTCAACAAACATTTATGAATAACTATGATGTGCAAAGATGTAACTTGTGGCTCAGCAACTTTTAGAAACTCCTATTTTTATGGCTGATTGGCTACATTTTGAAACTCCTGAACTTGGGGTTGTTAGAGAAACTAACCCAAGGCTGGTCTCCTACAGGAAACCCCCTTTCTGTGATTCAAAAGGTTGATTATTAAATCACACTACCTGCCTCTTCATGGCTGCTCTACAATTTGGGAAGTTATATTGTCTTTTCAAGGATTGATCCCTGACACTGATACATTGTTGGTGGAACTGAATGGATCCAACCATTCTGGAGAGCAATTTGGAACTATGCTCCAAAAGTTATCAAACTGTGCATACCCTTTCACCCAGCAGTGTTTCTATTGGGCTTATATCCCAAAGAAATCATAAAAGAAGGAAAGGGCCCCACATGTGCAAGAATGTTTGTGGCAGCCTTTTTTGTAGTGGCTAGAAACTGGAAACTGAATGGATGCCCATCAATTGGAGAATGGCTGAACAAATTATGGTATATGAATGTTATGGAATATTATTGTTCTATAAGAAACGACCAGCAGGATGATTTCAGAGAGGCCTGGAGAGACTTGCATGAACTGATGCTGAGTGAAACGAGCAGAACCAGGAGATCATCATACACGGCAAAAACAATACTATATGATGATCAATTCTGATGGTCATGGCTCTCTTCAACAATGAGGTATTTCAAACCAGTTCCAATTCTTCAGTGAAGAAAGCCATATACACCCAGAGAAAAGGATATGAAATGTGGACCACAACATAACATTTTCATGCTCTCTATTGATGTTTGCTTGCATTGTGTTTCCTTTCTCTGATTTTTCTTTCTTGTAAATACGATTTTTCTTGCACAACAATGATAAGTGTGGAAATGTGTATACATATATTTGATTTATCAAGTATTTTAACATAATTAACATGTAGTAGATTTCCTGCCATCTGGGGAGGGGTGGGGAGTAGGGGGGGAAAATTTGTAACAAAAAGCTTTGTAAGGGTTAATGTTGAAGAATTACCCACACATATGTTTTGCAAATAAAAAGTTTTAATTAAAAAAAAAAGATCCCTGAAATCTGTTCATTCTGTGTGGGCTAGAACATAAATAAATCCCAATGCCTTACCCCATTACAGCTATTGATAGCTTAATTAATGAAACCCAGATCTTCCCTTAATTCTGTTACTCTCACAGGCTCTTGCAGATAAGGTGAAGTGAATGAAAAAGAATGAGTTATTAGTGAATACTCCCTTTTATAGGCCAGCCCATAGGATAGCTCCTCTCATGATGTCAATCCCAGGGATTATGAGCCAAATAATTTATTTTGGGGGCAGCTCCAGTCACTGAAATTTATTCCAGAGATGACCTTTAAATAAGGTGTCTATGGGCATGTACACACCCTCTATAAGGAAACACTTTCAAAAGTCTGAAACAAAGGCTCACCTCCCCCTAAGCTCATCAAATTGATCAGGGAACACCCATGGGAGTTTCCATGAATGACATTCAAGTATTGGACACAGCCAGTTTATTATACTACTCTGCTAGTTCTGTGGATTCCTCTACATTATGAGAAATTTAAGAGTAGAAAGTATGATTCAGTTAAATAAGCATTTATTAATCATTTATTATGTTCAAAGTACTATTGTAGAGATTGTAGATACAAATACTAAGGAAATACAATCTCTAGCTTCAAGAAGCTTAAATTCTATGACTCATTCAGTTCTTTAATTGTGATTTAAAACAACCTTCCTAGTCATTTCATGCCATGTGGTCTCCACTTGGTTTGTTATTCTTACCTCTTCCCTACTGGGACTGCACTACTGAAACTATCCTGGACTCTGTTTAGTGAACTTTCACTTTATCTTATACATATACAAGCCTCCATCTTTCTTTCCCACCACTTCTGTTTCATGCTACTATGTCTTCTCCATTCCTGCCATCATCTCCATCTTCTCATCACCTGAACCTTGGCCATTTCCACTCTATTATGTAATTCTCCAATCTATTCCTTCTTCAGCTCCCCTTTAGACAATGAATTCTTCTAATAAAATGTAAAATCCTTGAAGGCAGACATAGTTTTGATTGCTTATATTTATATCCCCAGGCTGTTGTCTATCTTTCAAATAAAAAATGACAGTATTCATAATGACACAAAATTAAGTTGAGAAGAAAAAAGAACCACTAGGAGGATTTTTTTTTTTTTTTTTGGACAAGGCAGCAACTTGTTAGTGTTTGACAAAGTTATAGTATCTGTGGCTGAAAAAAATCATATTTATTACAAAAAGTCAGGTAGTAACCAGGAACCTGTATTTCAATATATCTTAGAAGTATTACTGGGGTTGTGCTGGTAAATATTTAACAACTGGTTCTGGGGTGGAGTAGGGGATATATACAAGACATATTTCTAAATTTAATCTGCATTAACATTTTCTCTTTCATATTCTTAAGTCTGGAAGATCATTTTCTTAAGTCTGGAAGAGCTACAAAACAATAAAATGACCTTGCTTTGTAGCGCTTGTTGATTTTGAGAATATAAATGCTGACACTGAAAAATGAACAACTGGGTGTCCTGATCCTCTTCTCTAGGCTCTCTCACACCCCTTCAAGTATGTAATACATCTCTACTCCTTGAAATTCCTTCCACTAAAGGCAAGTATTATCAAGTATTATAATATTGTGTTGTTCAGTCACATCCTATTCTCCACAGCTCCTTTTGGGTTTGTTTGTTTGTTTTTGGCAAAGATACTGAGAGGTTTACCATTTCCTTCTCCAGTTCATTTTATGGATGAGGAAACTGAGGCAAACAGGGTTAAGTGACTTGACCAAGATCATACTGCCTAATAAGTATCTGAGGCCATATTTTAACTCAGGTCTTCCTGTTTCAGTATTAACCATACTCCATCCTCACCCCCCTTGCCCCCGCAAAAAAAAAAAAAAAAAAAAAAAGTCTGCCCTATGAGCCCATCATTTCACTATCTGAAGATGAATAGTGTGTTTTCTTGTTAGTACTTTGGCACTGTGGTTGGTCATCATGTATAACGTACAGTCTTTAAAAGTTGCTTGGAGGATAGGGGGAGGAGCACTAGAAAATTAAGTAATTTACCTAGAGTCACAAGTTGCTATTATCAGAGGTGACTTCAGTGTAGATTGTCTGGATTCCAGTGCTTTCAGATATTAACATATCCAAAAGAAAAAAGGAAAAAACAAAAAACAAAAAACAAAAAACCCAGCAGTTAAATCAGTTTGGACCATATCAATATGTTCAGAATTGTAATCTATTGTAATAGCTGTGGGGAAAAAATATTGTCTAACTCTTTCTGGAGCCCCGAGTCACCAGAAATCAAAGAAATAGAATACAGTCAGTTCATAGTGGATGTAACCCTTAAGTCCTTTATTGAAAGAACTTTGTTAAAAACAGTTTTAGAAACTTCAGTTCTTGAGCAGTTGGACAGCTCTTTACTATTGTCTTTTAGCTCCTCTAGAGGGCAGCTAGTCACAGTGTCCTTGCTGAGCCCTCTAACTCTAGTTCTAGTGTTGGAACAACACTTTTATTTAATAATTATCTTAGAAATTCTGTAGTCACATTAATGAAGTATGCTACATCACCCTTGAGCTATTTTAACTTTTTATGAGGGAACTTACTAACAATGCCTTGACTTAAAGTGAGTTCTTACACTTTCCTGGTAGTCCCTCTCAAACTGATGAGGTGTCTTTCAGTATCCAATATATTAATAATAATAGTATTTATAAGTGCTTTATATCATCTAATTATGTACATTATATTAATAATGTTTTATATTTTTTTATAATCGTTAGTTGCATATTCTGAAATATAGAATCTTAGAGATTCTCTCTCTCTCTCTCTCTCTCTCTCTATATATATATATATATGTATATATATATCTAGAAGGCATCTTAGAAATCAGTGATTAATGGTGTAGTATGTGAATAGAGTGTTGGACTTAGAGTCAGGAAGACTTGTTCAAATTCTGCCTTAGACACTAGCTATATGATCCTGGATCTCTTTGAGACTCAGTTTCTCATCTGTAAAATGAGGAGGCTGGATTTGATGTTCTCTGAGATCTCTTCTAACTCTAAATCTCTGATTCTTTGACTTTTTTTTTTAATGAGGATGATAGGTTGTAAAGTGAAATTTCTTTTTCTCTTTCTCCTCCTTTTCTTCTTCCTTTTTTAGATATTGGAAATACAATTATTATGATCTGATTTTTAAAAAATGAAATAAGAATGGCAATAATAAACAAGATTTATCACTGAATGTTGTGATAGGACTATAACAATCTCATATTTGAAACTCAAGGGAATGTAATTGTGGTCCAAAACACAGGACCAAAATATGAATTGCAATTTTTAAACTATCATATTCACTACCCATTCTTCTCTTTCAGTGTCCCAAAGATTAAGTATATGTTCTGCTCAGCTATATAATAAAGTACCAACAGACTATACCACTGATATCACAGGACAGCTGGCTATAAAACTAGACCTATGACACCAGGCTCTAGCTTCATTCCCTTGCAGATCATCTTCTTCAAGGAGTGCAGTTGATTAAACAATCTGTAAATCCTTCTCATACTGTGCTGCCATTACTGAGTTCGTGATGATCTCTGGAGGTACAAGAGAAGGCATGATAACAACTAACTTTATCTTTTCTGTCCTTAATGTCTACTTTACTGTTACATAACAGAATAAGGATATTTTTGATATCCATACCAGTCCTCTATGTCAGTTAGGTACATTCTTTTACATCAAACATTATAATGGTGCACTAAGCTTGAATGCAATAACTATCCAACCACTAAATTTCTTTTGACCAACAATATGCCATATGTTGAATTTAATAGGACTTCTGTTAAAATGGAACATGAGAGGTTGGACCTCAACATCCAAAGTGACTACATACATTTCAAATTCACCAACCAAATGATGTGTTATAAAAGTGATTTTTCCAATATCTCCATCACCAACTAATAAAAGTTTGAATTGAACTTGGGACTCTCTTTGGTTGGTATTGTGATAGTTCTCTCAGAAGTGTTTCTGTCTCCACCTGACTAAAAGAGCATGACCCCAAATTTCACTTCTTATCTTCCAATTCGGTCTCTGATAAATACTGGCTATATGACCATGTACAAATCATTTAAATTCTTGGTGCTCCAGGCCATTTTTTAGGACTATAAGTTACAGATGAGTCACCAAGTTTCATTGCTGGAGGGAATTTGCAAAGAAAAGAGCACCCTATATTAATAGAATAATAAGTCTAACCACCCCCCCTCCAAGAAAAATCACCCTATAGGATTGAGGGAAATATATACAAAACAAGTCACAATGACAGCTAACATTTTTATAGCTAACATTTTTATAGCATTTTAAAAACGTTATCTTACTTGATCCTCATAACAATCCTAGGTATATATCACAGGGATTATTTTCATCTCTTTGCAGAAGAGGAAAAGGAAACTCAGAAAATTTAAGTTAACTTGCTTGTTAACTTGTAAGCATCAGAGGAAGGATTCAAATCCAGATCTTTCCTTCTACAATAGCCTGATACTGGAAATTTGGTAAATACAGTTATACCACAGATCACCAGACTAATTCTAGAAATAACTCAGAGATGCATATGTGTCTACAATAAAGGAAAGGATAATATAATTCATTATGGATTTGTTTGTTTGCTTTTTTCCACAAAATGCACAAATACCAAAAATTCCTACAGTTTTGAGAAATGTGAACACCATATTGAATAACAAATAAAAGAAAGACAGCAGCTTTATTCTACAGTATCTCATAATTGGTGAGAAGTTCATTAACATCTACAAAGTAACTAATAAGATCTTTTATATGAACATTTGAAGTATATCTGTACCACCATCTAGATTCCTTAATTATAGTGTTCAAAGAAATAAATATTAAGGTGCCATAACTGTCTCCTAAAAATTTGCTTTGGGGATAAAACTTTTAATAGTTGATTTAAGTCCCAAGATAATTGATGTTTGTTTGTGTGTGTGTGTGTGTGCATGTGCATGTATGAATGTGCATGTGTATGTATGGGCAACATACATATGCATGTGTTTATAGAAAATAGATGAAATTCATCCAAACACCTCTAATTATGTTAGGAAAAGGCAGGAAAATCTATGCCTTTCTTAGTGTGAAAAAAAGAAAAGCAGAGAAACCTTCCTTTTCCCTAGTGAGAATTATTTGATTTAATTCAATTCAAAATATGCCTCTTATTTTGACTTTCCATAAACTATTAGTGATATTTTAAAAGTCTAATGGTAGAATTCAGGAAGAACAATGTCCTAGATAGGAGAGTGGGAATAGGAGATACCAGAGTAGAAAAATCATCAGAATGTTATTCATTTAATCAAATTCTAGCTTATGTTACGTTTATCTGCATACAGTATTTTATCTTTAGCTAAAACTATTCCAACTTGACCTATTTAAATGTTACTGAATACAAAAAAATGAAAAAAAGAATAAAGGGACAGACAATAATACAGGCTATTACAATATACTTTAACTATACAAAGCAATTTTCCCTGGCCAAAAGGGTTGAGAAATTGCTTCAGCCAGAAAATACTTTATCTTCCTACAAAAGAGAAAGTTATGGTAGTCAAAGGCAGCACTAGTTTACAATATAAATTCACTTGTAAAACCTTATAGAGGGTTAAAAGCAATGTAATATTGTGCAATATAAGCATTTTTGTTGCATAAAAATGAGATTAATAAATAACTGGTAATAATGCCAAATAATTAAAAAAGAAATAAAAATTAAAATAACTCTGAAATTTTGCCTTATGCATCCCAAATTGGCAAATATAATAAAAAATGAAAATAATAAATGTCCAAGGGCTAGGCAGGCACCCTTATATGCTGTTGATAGAGCTGCGAATTGATCCAATAATTCTGATAAAATATTTGAAATTATGTGGGAAAAAATTACCAAATCACTCATACTTTTTGAAGCAGCAGTCTTACTACTAAAAAACATACTCCAAGGAAGTCATTTAAAAATAAAAGGTCCCATATGTACTGCATTCAATACAACACTTTTTGAAGCAGTAAAAACCAACCAACCAACTTAAAAAAGAAAAAGTGAATACCCTCAAACTGGGGAATAAATGAACCAATGGTGCCATGTTAAAAAATGGAATATTTTTCCATCATAAGAAATGAGGAATTCAGGGAAACGAGGAGACAAAAGACCTGTTGCAGAGCAAAGAGATCACAAGCAGGAGAATAATACATAAAATAACTGTGATGGCAAAAAAAAAAAAAAAGCATGCAAAAAAACCCAAAACAACTGAATATAGATTTAAGTAAGGCAGAATTGTTCAAAGTCATTAGCCTCATTCTTCCAGAGACATTGAAATCCACAGTAGGACAAAAATCAAAACAAATTGTGATGGACCAAGATGTATTGGATGATCTTGGCATCTTCTATGTCTGACCAAGCACAGAACCTACTTTGACCACCTTCATGGCCATTGGAACAAACTGTTCTCATTTGACCCTACTTGGGAATGTTTTAATATACTTGGAATGGACATCCCCCTAATTCAACCTAGTTTGGTCCATCTGTTGAGATGGTTTTACAAGAGTGTAGCTGCTGTGCATGCTACAGCTTCTTGGAGCCACAGGTGAGAGTTGAGTGAGAGGCAGACACCAAAAATGCATGAACAGCTCTGAAAAGGGCTTGGCAAACCCTGAAACTGAAGTTGAGTTCTTCTTGAACACCCCACACACCTCTTTGGGCAAGAGTTTCCAACAATTTTCTATGTATTTATCAGATACAAAACTTTTGTATACATTTGGATAGATTTTTGGTGTATCTATTCTATTCTATTCATCTATTTCTTCACTTTTGTCCTATAGCAAAATGTTTTGATAGTAACTATTTTATAACATTTTATGTCTAACAAAAAACTAAATTTATCAGCATTTTATATGCTTTAATAATTTTTTTGTTATTCTGAAAAAGACAATAGTAAATATACACTTGACTTTAAAAAGTAGAGAAACTACATTAGGTTTGGTTTTTTGTTTTTTGTTTTTTGACTGAGGTAATTGGGGTTAAGTGACTTGCCTAGAGTCACACAGCTAGGAAGTGTTAAGTGTCTGAGATTAGATTTGAACTCAGGTCTTCCTAATTTTAGGGTGGGGGCTCTATCCACTGCACCACCTAACTTCCTTTACATTAGGTTTTAAAATACCACAAATAATATATTACTGTCAACACAATATATATGTAGCAAATGACATAGCATTTAATACATAATTGCCAGAAGAAATAGACGGTAATACCATACTGTTTGGGGATCCCAACAAACCCCTTTTAGATATAAATATAACCAAACATATAAACAGAAAGAAATATCTGAATAGGAATTTAGAAAAGTTAGATTTGATAGATCTGGCAGTTACTGAATGGAAATAAATAAGAATAAACATATTTTTCAGATTTCTTATGGCAGAAAACCTCAAAAACTTCAAAACCCAGAAATTTTCAACACATTTATTGACCAAATAAAGTCAAAATTGTATTCAATAGGATCTTTGGAATAAAGCATTAGAACTGATTACAAAATAGATAATTTAATTTAAAAGTATTGGTGGGTAAAAGAAGTGTTTCATAGAAATAATAGATAATCTCATCAAAGAAAATGACAGTGCTGAAAATATATGTAAAAACTTTTAGAATATAGGCAAAGCAATAATTAAGTGAAAATGTACATCTTAAAATATTTTAACCACCAAAAGAGAAAAAGAGCAGATCAATGAATTGAGCATGCAACTTTAAAAAAACACACTAAACTAAATTGCCTAATGAATCAAGCTACCAAGAAAAAAAAAAATCAGCATGTCAAAAAACTACAAATAAAAACCAAACTAGACATTCTGAAAATCAAAGATTAACAAAATTGAAAAGAGAAGTCATTAAACTGAGAAATAAAACCAGAAATCTGATTGAAGCACAAAAGAAAAACATCAAAAAATGTTTCTGGAAAAGCTGGTTCCCTATTACCTGAATAAATATCAGCTTATAATTTTGGCATGTAAAGACCTCCATAATTTGACTTCAGCTTACTTGTTAGACTTGTATTAGACAACTTACCTTCACAAATTCTAAGTTAGCTGAACTATACTCTTCTCTGTTTCTCATATTTGTCCTACTTTTACTTATGCTATCTCCCATGCCCAAAATGGGGCCCTCCAGTGTTGTTTACATTTAATGAAGGCTCTCTCTTCCTTCAAGGTATTATTGGGCTCCAGTTCCCCAAAATCTTCTGTCCCACACTACTCCATCTCCCTATGCCCCAAAAGTGATCTTTCTCATCTTAAAGTTTTATGGTACTTTATAGAGTTCTTCTTTGTACTTTTCTAATCCTCTTGAATTATATTTACTGGTGTATATGTCATTTCCTCATTTTTACTAGATTGTATGCTCCCTATAAACAAGATTGCATTATAACTATGCTTATATTCCCAGTTTCCAGCACAGTGATTTACTCGTAGTAGACATTTGAACTGAAATGACTTTTTACTGAGTATATATTGTGGTTGCAACACTATTATCTGGCATGACCTTGAGAATGATTAACTTCTTCCCTATTGCATATATGTCTATATGTCCAGTCCAGTGTCAGCTTGAAGCTCTGACTCAAAACAAGGTTGCTTCCTGTCCATTTTCTTTGAAAAGCTAGATCTGATTTAAGAGCTATTGGAGATAGGAGGGCTTGATTGGAAGATCTCTAAAATAGAAGCAACTTAGAATCCCAATTGTATTTGAAAATAGGGAAGAGTAGAACCAGCTGCCATGTAGATAAACTCCAGAGAAGAAATTTTAAGGACTTGTGATTGCTAGTGAGATTAGATCCACTGAGCTCCAGTAAAGGGATGAACCAATTGAAACAATAGTCTGGTGAATATGGTCAGCTAAATGGAATGGAAAAGAGACAAATGGATCAGAACAAAACAATAGGAACCTTTAGACAAGAAAGCAGTTGTGCTAATCTAAAATTAGTGTAGACATATTTGAAGCAATAGGGAGGAATCTTTAGGACCAGATAGAGAAGTGTCATCCTCAACCAAGGGGCCCATACCTAGAAAGATTAACTAGAAGCAGGTTTTGGGAGGGGCTGAAAAACCCCACCAGACCTGGGAATAATGCCAAGCCAAACATACCTCTGGCTAGAATCTGAATAGTTTGTGTAGCATCTACCATCTCACTCCAAGCAGGATTCAGAGAAGGAAAAGGAATTAAAAGGAAAAAAAAAATCCAGGTGCCCTGAATTAGTCAGGTTAGCATTCTGTGACTATATTTTATTTGCTAGATTGATAAATATGCTCTAGAAACTCATCTAGTTTTATACTTTTAAATTTTATTTTCTTTTCCTTAGTTTTCTAGTGAAAATTCCAACTTTGTCTTGGATGTGTTTTGAGGAGAATGGTTTTTCACACGGATCAAGACGGGTTGGGGAAATCATGTACTCTTGATGATCAGGTATAGTATTGCCAATTATTTAATCCATGTGAGACTCTAGGAAATAATTGATAGAGCTGGGTTGGAAGACAAAGCATCCAGAATGGAACAATCATGATTGTCGTTTCCTTCTGGCCTTGGTTATCTTCCTACAACTTCAAATTTGTAAGCATTGCTAAGGGAAAAAAAAATTAAACCATAACGAGAATAGAGTGAATTCTTTTGAGGTTTCATATAGACTTTTGTTGAAAAAAAAAAACAACAAAGAAACACTTTTGTATTAATGATCAGGAAGTTGTTAAATATTAAGTTTATGATTTTCTTAAATTTTTAAAGAAATTAATATACTATTTTCTATTTGCTGTGTATATAGTGTATACAGAAAGTATAGGAGGATCTTCATATAATAAAAACTAACACTGATAAAGCATTTTAAATTCATGCAAAGTCCATTTATACACATATATACACACATATTATAATTATATATGATATAATATATTATCATGTTACATAATAATTATATAATAACATATTATATGTTATAATATTCATATGTATATCCATATATATGATGAGGTCCTCAATGATAGGTGTGGTTGGCAGAGAGAAACTGAAGAATTGATAAAAATTATTCCTTGGGGCAGGCAGGAAGAAGGCTCTGATGATTGAGTTCAGTTTAGTTCCATGGTCCCATCCTCTGGAGGTAAGCCAGTCAGAAATCCAAGTTATGTCAAATCCCTGAGGCTAAACTTTCCCTATAAAACAACTTATGACCCATGCTTGGGTCAGTCTACAACTGGCCCTCTGCCTCGTGGTACCTTTCCTGTTACCCCTCCCCATGCCACGTGGTGTTTCTCCTAACCCCACTATGTTCCTGACCCCACTTCTCCTTACAGCTAACTAACTCTTTTAGGGTGCTAAGTCTCTTTCAGGATTTAGCCTGCCAGCTAAGGGCATCTCCAACCTCATGGAGGTATTTCCTTTTTTCATAAAACCCCTTTTTATTCTCCCACTCTATTTCATATTTACCATTTCTGGTGCCTATTGTATCCCATTATTTTACCTGTAGCCTCTTCCCCTAACCTACTTTTTGCCAAAGAGAAGAAAAGAAGAAAATGTGAATTCTTCATATGACTGAACCCCAACATCTGGAACCATCATCTAGTGCCTAAATAACATCTGGTGTTATATTAGCCACATCAATATATGTATACTCAGAATCCTTTTAATAAGCAGGCCTCCAAAAGCTTCCTCGGGTTTGAGGAATAATATCAATCAATATTCCATAGCTTGGGAGCCCCATCGAATGGGTTTCTTTTATTAGCCAAAAAATAAATGAGTTCAAAGCAGAAAAAGTAAAGTAAAATAAGTGATAACAAAAATTCCCTCAAAATATAAGCTAAACTCTACTCTAGGTTACTAGATGAGAGTAGCCCATAGAAGCAAATGCAGCTGAGAACATAAAAGAAGGGTATATTTATAAGGACATATATAGCCAGGAAATACATGTGACTGGGAAACAAATATAGAGAAGGCAATTCATACTTAAGAATAGCAACCTTGCTGGAGCTTTTCACTTCAGTTGCTGTTGTTTGTTCCACTACAGATCTCCAGTTGCTTTCTCCACCGATCTGGAATCATCTGATGCTCTGTGCTCTCTACTATTCTCTGTAGGTTATCTCCAGCAAGATGATTTTTTATTTCATATCATGGTATTATTTCTGAATTTCAGCTGCACCTGCTGGAGACTCAGCTCTTTTACTTCATAGTCTCAGGGTTATTTTAAGTTTTTTTGTGATTCCAAGCACCAGTCAGAAATACTCAGCCAACTAGAGAGAAAAATATTTCTCTTTTTGAGTTGAACTCCTCCAATGCAGTTTGCATTTTGTCTACATTCTTTTTTGAGTTAATAGTCAGAGTTCCCTTTACTTCCTTTACCTCCTCCTTGCCAGCCTGTGTCTCTAAAAATCAGAAAATCTTCCAATTTGCTCCAATTGAGCAAAACCGAAAAGGAAATGAGTGGGACAGTATTGAGGTGATTCCTTTAATCTCATGTAAGAAGTAAAACAAACAAACAAAAAAAAGGTTTGATAAGAAATCATGATCTTTGTTTTACTCCTACCTTCCTCAGTAACCAAACTTGTGCACTTCTTATACATATTACCTCAGTAGAGCCCCACAATCAACTGGGGAGGAAGGCATGAATTGCAGTTCTCAAAAATTTAAGGACATTACATATGAAAAGTAATTGTTTTTCTTTCTTTTAGCCTCAAAAATATATCTATAATCTTACTCCTTTTAGATAAAAAATTTAGATACTCAAAACAGTCAAATGAACAAAAATAATCCAATATAGAACCATGTTTAAATCAAGGAGGATCTATGTATAAAGCAATACTGATACATTGATATGAGGAGAAAATAATCTGACCCCTGGAATTAGCAATTCTTAAACTTCCAAAATTACACATAAATAATGTTCCTAATTAACAAACTTGTATCACTTTAAACACAAGAAGAGAAGAAATTGACATAATCCTCATTTGTTATAATTTTGATGGTGGCTGTTTATATATAAAATTAATAGAAACATTTCAGTGAAGTCCTATCAGTATACTGGGGACCACTACCAGTCATCCTGACCTATGTCTTGCTAGTGGATTCCAAAGACTCTGAAGGAGAGAATGAAACTGATGACTTTGCACAGTTCTGCCTCATCAAATTCAATTCACTTGCAAGTCAAGACATCACCCCCCTGAAGTCACTAGTCCTTTTCAGGAACAAAGGATGAACACCAACAACACTTATGCCTCATTGTGATGTAAAAAAGGAATCTAGGCTCTGAAATGCAAGACCATAGAATCTTAAGATCTGGTTTCAGCATACTCAATTTCCTGCCTGAAAACAATTCACTGCAGTCCCTATTCCTAGAACTTTCTCTCTTCCCATCTCTGCTGAAGTCCCACCTCCTGCAAGAAGTCTTTCCCAGTTCTCTTTCATCTCAGTGCCTTCCTTATGAGATTATCTCTAATTTATCTTATCTATCTCTTGTTTGTACATAGTTGTTTGCATATTTTCTGCCCCATTAAACTGAACTCCTTAGGAGCAGAGACTGTTTTTTGCCTTTCTTTGTATCTCTAAGCATTTTTCAGTTTCTGGTGCTTAATAAATGCTTGTTGACTTGACTTGTGAGCAACCTAGTTGAGTTTGGAGAAACTCATTACCAGTGTGTTCACAGGATGATTTTTATTTTTTATCATGAAGGCAAAAAGAAGTGACCACATGAGTCAGTGAAGAGAGTATCCACTGGTAAAATCACTCTCCCATGAACAGTAGCCATTTCACAAAGAAACATAAATGTTCCAGTAATATATGACTGTGAATTTCATTTTAAAGAGAACAACCAAAAAATGGGTAACTTGTAAGACTGTTAGAAAAACTAGGAACATAAAATTAGTTTTACCTCTATTGAATCTGCCCAAACACAGGAGAAGAAATGAAAATATCTTGGGAACAAAACAGGGGAAACGTCCTTTAATAGGCATGGAGTTAGAAGCACTGGATTCACTTACTGGATTGGATACTTTTTAATCAGGTGATGTTTTTGGTCAAATTACACACTCACAAGTTGATTGACTAGTTTATCACTGATAGATAGAGCCATTGAAGAGCCTATAAGATAGTCAAATAGTGCAGCACATAGAGGACCAAGTCTGGAGTTAGGATAGAACCAAGTTCAAATCCAGTTTTAGACATTTACAAGCTATGTTCCCCCTTATTTATTTAACTCCCGTTTACCTCAGTATCCTCAGATGTAAATTGGAAATAGTAGCATTTGTTTCCCAAAGTTGTTATGAGGATCAAATGAGATAATTATTGTAAAGCTCTTATCATAGTCATGTCTTATCTGGGACATGGAAAGCACTATATAAATGTCAGTTATTATTCTAGAACTTGTTTTGCTCAAGGCATAAGTAAATGAGTATCTGAGATAGATTCGATTAGCTTATTGGTCATCTTAAATTTAGAGATTAGTTATTAGACATCTATACCCAGAGAGAGGACTGTGGGAACTGAGTGGTGATCACAACATAGCATTTTCACTCTTTTTGTTTGTTTTCTTTCCCATTTTTTCCCTTTTTGATCTGATTTTTCTTGTGCAACAAGATAATGTATAAATATGTATACATATATTGGATTTAACATATTTTAACATATATTAGTTTACTTGCCATCTGAGGAGTAAGGAAGGGAAAATTTGGAACATAAGGTTTTGCAGGGGTCAATATTGAAAAATTATCCATGCATGTTTTGAAAATAAAAAGCTTTAATAAGAAAAAGAAATTGGTTATTAGAATCAGATACTTCATGTCCAATATACATTTTCATGTATACATATTCATAAGTGATTAGAGTCCTGTGAAAATAACAAAACATAGACAAGTATAATTCCTGTTTTTCAGATCATTAATTAGAGAATCAAGCACATAAGAGATGACCAAAAATTTTACCAAAGCTAAAGCATCTCATCAAAGGTAAAGGATAATGTACTCTGAATTTTAAAACTTCCTTCATTTGACTTAATAGCTTTATTGGAGAACAGACTACAGCCATGTTAACTAAAATACTTAAATGCAATTACCTAAAGTGAGTTACATAGTCTTTCCTATATTCCATTCATTGTCTTAACTGCCTCCAGATTCCACTACTAACTCACCTCTCAGAAGAAAACTATCTTGAAGGGGGTTTTTAAGTAGGGAAAAATAAAGGTATATTAGGAGTATGAAGCTAGGGGAAAATAGTAAGAAAAGGAAATACAGCAAATATGATGAAGTGTGTGTGTTCTTATTTAGATTAAATTTAGATTAAAAGAGAAATAAAGAGGGATTGAAAATGAGAGTGATATTTCTATCTGTGGGGCAAAGCTTTGTAACAGCTTAATTTCTCATAGGCTCTATGCCTACAATTCCAAAAACTACCATCAAGTGAACAGTGGTGCCTATAGGCCTACACTTAAGAGTCAAACTTAGGCATATAAAACTGAAATTACATGTATACAGTATTACATGATAAATCCATTAAATTTATGCAAAGTTTATGCAAAAATGCTGCATTAAATGCAAAGGAAAAGATAGTTCTTGAAAAAGAGAAATTCACAGATTGACTTAGATTTTATTCAGTCTAAGTCTGATATTCAATCAGTCTAATATTCAAAAGGCAAAACTAGAAAGGGATTTCTTTTTTTTTTAAATTTTTTTAAAATTTTTTTTAAATTGTATTTGCATAACATATGTGTGGGTAATTCTTCAACAATAACCCTTACATAGCTTTCCGTTACAAATTTTTCCCCCAACTCCCCACCCCTCCCCTAGATGGCAGGATATCCACTACATGTTAATTATGTTAAAATATTGGCAAATCGAATATATGTATACATATTTCCAAACTTGTCATTGTTGTGCAAGAAAAATCTTGTCTACACAAATGATATATCAGATAAAGGAAACACAATGTAAGCAAACATCAATCAAGGAGTATGAGAATGTTATGTTGTGGTCCACATTTCACATCCCTCTCTCTGGGTGTATATGGCTTTCTTCAGTGAACAATTGGAGGTGGTTTGAAACATTTCATTGTTGAAGAGAGCCATGTCCATCAGAATTGATCATCATATAGTACTGTTGTTGCCGTGTATAATGATCTCCTGGTTCTGCTCATTTCACTCAGCATCAGTTCATGTAAGTCTCTCCAGGCCTCTCTGAAATCATCTTGCTGGTCATTTCTTACAGAACAATAATATTCCATAATATTCATATACCATAATTTATTCAGCCATTCTCCAATTGAAGGGCATCTATTCAATTTCCAGTTTCTAGCCACCACAAAAAGGGCTGCCACAAACATTCTTGCACATGTGGGGCCTTTTCCTAGAAAGGGATTTCTTGTAATGGATAGAACACTGGCCTTGGACTCAGGAATTCTAACCCTGCTTCAGATTCTTACTAGCTGAAAGGACCAGAGCAAATCATTTATTTAATCTTTCAGCCTCAGTCACATTTTAGATTGTCTAAATGTCTTACAGATCTTGGTGATCTGTAAGAAACCACTAAAGATTTCTGAGAGTTAAGATCTATATGTACCTCAATATGAAATTCTGAACTTGGCATTAGCATGAAGTAAGTTCAAATCTCTTAATCTCAGTTTGCTTCAATTTCCTTATCTGCAAAATGGGAACAATATAGTATTTATCAAATGAGACCACAACATGTAACACCCTATGCAAACTTTAAAGTGCTATTTTTGTTGTCATTTCAAGAACGTAATTTTAATATTAAGGTGAATACTCTCCCCCACCTGACATAAACCGCATCCACTTTATAGGTGGTCAATGAGAGTTGCTGTGCTCAAACAATTTATCACCCTGGGATCAATCAATCTGGTGATGAATCTCTTTTCTAGGCTTGTCCTCAGACAGCATACATGAACCCATTTCAAAGCCTTTCCAACCTTATAGTACTTGCTGAAGCCTGTAATGTCCTAATATAGCTATTCATTTATTTATTTGTATTATTACTATTTTTGCTGAGGCAATTGGGGTTAAGTGACTTGCCCAGGGTCACACAGCTAGGGAATGTTAAGTGTTTGAGACCAGATTTGAACTTAGGTCCTCCTGACTTCAGGGCTAGTGCTCTATCCACTATTTATCAACTAGCTGCCCTCCTAATATGGCTGTTGAGATCCTAGGGTCATTTTTAAAAATCCAGTGGAAGAGTCATTGACTTGAGTGATGGAATTCTATTCCTAATAAGGAGTATTGTTATTTGATAATATGAATAATAATAATTATACAATCATATCACTTGAAAAGCCTTTTTTTCCCCCTGTGAGACAGGACAAGTGTTATTATTTGCTCTGTAGGGATGAAACCCTAAGAATTGGGGAGATACTAACTTGTCTCCAGATCACACAGAAAGTATAGAGGCAGCACTGAAACTCAGGTCTTCTAACTCTCTTTGCCTTGGTAAATGTTCTTTCTTATTCCAATAGGGCTTGCTACCCTCATCAATTTTTATTTGTTTCAACTTTGTCCAGGTACCTAAAACAAAAAAAAAAAAAAAAAAAAAAATTTTTCTTTGCTCTGATGGTAGCTCTAAATGTCTTAAATATATCTCAACTAAGGTTTCTGCTATTTAAAGAAACTGGAAATCTTCAGCGGGGAGATTTCCTTTTTCATACATCATCCCATTATGTGGTTCTCCCAAACCTTTAGACCCCATCCTATCTTTCCTGTGACTATCAGGGAAACCACAAGGAGTCAGGCTTATCCATTTAGACCTAATCCTGAGATTCTCTTGATTGTAACCATAGCTCTGTGGGCTGTGTGCTGTTTTTGCCATCCATTCCCGAGGTTTCTTCTTCCTTCCTTCATAATGAGGGGGTCCTTAGGATTGCCACTCTTGTTTAGTGGCTATCATACTTCAGCATTTGACAGACTAGCTCCGGTTCTCACAATCAAAAAGCATTTTGAACTGGATAGTTTTTAGATATGGCCACATAGTATTTGCTGAAATATATGAGGTGCAATAAGTTCTGGAAGGATTGTTTGAATCAACTGGAGGTGATATGGAGAATTCATAGAAAGCCTAAGCTAGAGAGGACTTTTTAAAGGGGACATAATGTTGAAGAACTGCAGAATGTTTGAATTGGGAAAGGCCTTAAGAATCACCAACTCCAATGCCTTAATTTTAATGATGAGGAAACTGGGGCTCAGAACTAGAAAGCCACTCATACAGCTAGTCAGTAGGGGAAGCAGGAAACGAACCCAGATTTCCCTACTTTCAATCCTTTTATTTTGCCCAGATAGTAAATGTTAGTATAAATAAAGATCTTTTACTCATTGGACTTTCTTGGCATTTGTGATTTTTTTTTATTGAAATGATAAAATGAATCATTCAAAACATACACATTTATATTTTTATAAATGTTCAAAGAATGTTTATAAATGACTAACTAAAGGCCCCCTGACATCTCTAAGATATCAGTTGTCCAACAATTTGAAAAAAAGGCAAACCTTTGCAATCTATTGACCATCACTGCTTCTCTAGTGAAAATGTTCTTAAATCCTTCTGGTCTCTGAGAAGTATTTTGAAAAAATATGACGAGTAATGACTCCCTTTCCCAACATTTTCCCAGGATGGCTATCATTTATTTCATTTCACACCATCCAAAATGACCAAACCCAGCATGACAACCAGCAATTTCAACATGGATAGAGAAATCAGTCAACATAAAAGACTAGGTTAACAAGGACACAGACAAAAATACACATCTTATTAACATCTGCAATTAAAATGAATCTTCAGGCTTGGAAGGGCTCCTATGAATTACATGTGGATCACTGGATTCATTCCATACTTAACAACATTAAATTTGCAAGATTGTACGCCTCCAAAAATAATGGGAGAGCCTCCTGCCTGACTGTCTGGAGCCCGATAAACAACTCCATTAATTAAAAGGTGTAAGTCATTAGCATATTTTGCCACTTTCACTCTGTACTTCTCTTTTATGTAACTTCCATTTTATTTATCAGGCCAACATGTTCAACTTTCTGTTTCCTATTTTGCCTCTTCGTATTTTCAAATTTTAATAAAGCATTTTTTTTAACCAAAGTGTATGTATGAAATGCAATTCAATTTAGTATAAACATGCAAGTAAATTTCCTTTTAGCCTTCTGTTTCTTTACCCTGAAGATAGCAGGTTTGAAAAATTGAACTCATTTAGAACAGTGTAAAAATCCACATACGTCTCTCAATCCGAGAAAACAATTTTTTTTTTTATTGAAAGTTACGAGAATCTGAGAGTTAGTGCCAATTCTTATCTCTATCCCATAGATGGGTCACCTACATTTTGCCAGGAGCCCAGTTCATTTCTTCAAATGAGTTTTAATTTGCAAAGAAATGTAAATTTGTCTTGGTTTAAATTCACAACCATGACATTATAATGTTTTATCAAGTAAATGGAGTAAAAGAAACCATCAAGTTACCCTAATTCTGTAAATGTGGGAATCCCAAATAATTTGGAATTAAAGAATGTAGATGATAGCCCATATAACTTGTTAGGTAGCTAGATGATGTAGTGAATAGAGTGCTATATTTGGGATCAGAATGGCCTGAGTTCAAATCACACTTCAGAAATTAACTATAATTATTTTGTCTCAGTTTCCTCATTGATAATATATGTACTTTGGGCATTATTTTGTCTCAGTTTCCTCATTGATAATATATGTAAAGTACTTTGCAAGTCTTGAAGTACTGTATACATATTAGCTATTTTTCTTGTTAGGAAGAACTGGAAAAAAAATAATGCAAGCATTCAGTAGAGCTATCCATCAGAAATATAACCACGAAACTAGAAAGATCTTCATTATTTGCCAGGAAATGAAAGCAGGCTAACTCTCCCCCAAAACATGTTTTTCTTCTAAAAAAAAAACAAACAAAAAAAACCAAACTTTTCTTCTAAAGAAGTCCTGAACTAGCAATCACTTTCATCAACATTAAATAGTAAAGATTTCCATTTTAGTTTAGAACTATCTAGGGTTGTATTAGATGCCCTTGAAGGTCACTTTCATTTCTAACTCTAGAAATCTCAGGAAGCACCATGGTCTTGCCTCTGCAGAACAGGTCTTAGAATTAGAAAACATAGTAGTCTAAATCCCGTCTGAGTCCAAATATTTATATGCCCCTAGAATAGTTAGCTTCTCAGTACCTTCAGACAACTCGATTCCTTAAGACCAATGCTCAAATAGTAGAGGGAATTTTTTTCACTGATTGTTTTCTACATCAATGAAAATACATGTTTAGTAAAAACAAATAAATGAAAATCCTATAGCCCCTTTGATTCTACTCTATTCTCTCATAACTTATAGAACTTGACTCTTTGATTATCAGATCCTAGTTTTTTCACTGACCACAGTCAAATTTTACTAAACTTCAATCATGAATTTTTTTGTCACCTAAATCCAATTACTCCAAAGCATTCCAACTACTTGGTAGGAAATACATCTAAGACAATGGCATAGTTCCATTTTGTGGACCTTTTGGTAAACATAATCATGGTTTTCCTCAATTTTAGCTATAGTTTTATTGAAGGTAGAGTGGTATTCTAAAAAAAGATTATTAAAGAAAAACAAAGAAAGAATCCCTGGGTTTACAGTTAGAATTTCTGAGGTCAAGTGCTGACTCTGATGTTTATTAGGTATATGGATATCACTAACTTTTTGCACAACAGTTTTTTCTCAACTATAAGTAGATACATTTATATACACATACCCAACTTCACAGTGTTTTTGTGAAGGGAAAAAAATACCTTATAAATACTCCGTATCACTTAATTACTTCAAAGACATAATATTTTATTGGACTACTTATTCCTTGTATTAATGAGAAGTACACTTTTCCTATGCCTTGGACTATGGTTGCTCTCTCTCACACACAAATATATATATATATATATAGATATGTGTATATCTATATATATATATATATATAGATATGTGTATATCTATATATATATTCATCCCCTGGTGAACAAATTTGAATGACAAAAGCATCTTCTATCAATGGGCTCATTTCAAACTTAGTATGACTTGCTAGAACCTCTAAGAACCCAGGATCCATGACAAGACAAAGCATTGAAATATGGAACACTTAGTAGAAGAATATTTAGTACATATCAAGGTACTTAGTGGAAGAAACTATTATGTGAATTGAACTTTGACATTTTCTTATTGATATTACAGTTGGAAATAAGTTTCATTGGAACTCAAAAAAAATACATTTCAGTCTGAATAATACAAATGTGCCAATTAATCTTTTTGCACCTCCATTTTCCCCATCTGAGAAAGGGGATTTCAAATTCTCATTTCTAAAAGTATGCTTCTTTTAAGACTTAGAGTGCCTTAGCTAAAAGAAAATGACCAAGTGTTTGATATTTGTACGTTTTAAATATATATTGTGTAATACATACATACATATTATGTATGTATACATAAAACAAGTAGATACTATGATAAAAAGATTCCATATAAGAGCATAGATAAATATCACACACTTACACTGTTTAGTGTCCAGTACAGTATGGATGTGGTCTGTGACATTTCCCTGACATTTTTTCTTTAATTTGATTTTGTTTCTTTATTTCCTATGAGGATGAAAAGGGGTTGGGTTAATCTAGGGAGTAAAAGGGTGAATGTTTAACTGTCTGAGAGGAAAAGATGGGCTGCATAAAGGTTTCCCTGAGAGATGTTTAAGCATGAGGAATGTGAATTAGCCAAACTGAATTTGCTGCTTGTCGGATGGAAGCCATAGTTAACACTCCCCACTGCAGACTAATAACACAACAAGCAAATGAACATAATCAAATTTACTAAAAAAAAAAAAAAAAAAAATTAGAGGGTCTGAGGTATTGTACGCAAGATCAGTCTGTAGCCAAAAAAAAAAAAAAAAAAAAAAAAGTGTGTGTGTGGGGTGGATATTGATAGCAATATAGTTTCCTACAAAACGGGTCACCAGGTAAATGTCCAGAGAATGCCTCTTTGTTCTGACTAACCATGGGTGATTATAACTCCAGTACACAAAATGAGATGATTAGAACTTTCTGAAAAGCCAGATGGGAATATATCTCTAAGTGCCCTTAGTAAAGTTGGATAAATTAACCTAATTATAAACCAATTGTATATTGGATGAATGATCCTGGACTTTGTCCACAGGGTGTCTTTATTCATAGATTAAGGGATACAATGGCATAAACATTTAATACATGTTTACTATGTGTCCTAGGCATTGTCCTAAGTACTTTATAAATATTAGCTCAAATTTATGGTCACTTCATTGACTCTGATTGCTACTCTCCATTGAGTGTTTCTTGCTCTATTGATGACTAATTTTTGCAAAACCAATAAGATCCAATAGGATATTGATTTAGATTGTTTACACCTTGTCTTCCCCGTTAGATTGTAAACGTATTGAGGTCAGGGGCTGTCTTTTGATTCTTTTTGTGGCCCCAACCTGGTACATAGTAGGTGCTTAATATTTATTATTCAGGTATATTGATATAATAATATAAACTTGGTCATGTGGGAAGGTGACCCTTTTGGACTATGGCAATATTTAAACATATCTACACATTTTTATAAAATATATTAATCAATAAATCAATTAGCAAACATTTATTAAGCTCTTACTATTCCAGTAAACTGTGCTAAATGTTGAAAAGACTCCTATATCATATCACATTACAGAAATCATTTCGTTTCATAGATCTAGATTCAGAAAAGAACCTCAGAGTTCATCTAGTCTTTTTATAAATGATAAAATATACATAGGTTTAAATATATACAAAATGTAAATATGATAGTTTTTTTGGGGGGGAAGGGACTAATATAAAAGATTACTTAATCTGAGCTTTGAAAAAAGGTAAGGATTTTAAGAAGCAGCTGTGCAAAACTACTTTATTCTAGGTCTGGTATTAAATGCTAAACAAAGGATTTCATATTTGATCCCAGAGGTAATAGGGAGCTATTGCAGCTTAATTAAGAGAATGACATGATATATTAAGGATAATCATATTATATATTAAGGAAATCATGTATGGAGGATGGATTAAAGTAGACAGAAATCTGAGGCTAGAAGGTTATTGCAATAATCCAAATAAGAAATGTTAAAGGACTGAACTAGCTTGGAGAAAGAAAGGAAGAAAGGCAGCAAATGTCATAGAAGTAGAAATGACAAGATTTTGGCACCTGATTGGATATATGGGGAGAATGAGGAGTCAAGGAACAGTAGGTTGCAAAACTGGTTGACTGGAAAAAGGGAAATTTAAAATAGGGTTGGTTTGAAGAAAAGATATTGATTTCCATTTTATACTTGTTGTATATCCAGTTCAAAATAGCTAAGTGTCATTATATTGTTGTTCTATTGTGTTTGATTTTATGACCTATTATGGGATTTTCTTGACAAAGGTACTGGAATGGTTTTTTACCATTTCCTTTTCCAGATCATTTTACTGCTGAGGAAACCGAGGCAAGCAGGGTTATGTGATTTGCCCAGAGTTACCCAACTAATAAGTATCTGAAGCCACATTTGAACTAAGGAAGATGATATTCGAAGCCGTCTTCAGGCCCTGTGCTTGATCCATTATGCCATCTATCTTTCCTAAAAATATCTAAAAGGTAGTTTATAATGGGAGAGGAAAGGGCCTAAGACAGAGTCCATCCACAGTTAAAGGAAAAAAATATGGATGACATATGAGAGAAAAAAAGTGATCAGACAAATTAGAGGAAAATTAGAGGGAACAGTGTCAATGATGGAATAGAATATCCAAGAAGAGAGCTATTTAGCAATAGCAAATGCTGCAGCAAGATCAAAAAGGATGAGGGCTGGACAAAGGCGGTAACATTTTGTAATTAAGAAACCATTACTTTCTTGGAGGGAATAGTTTCAGTTAAGAAGCCAGGTTGCAAAGAGTTAAGAAATAAGTGAGACAACATAGCATTTTCACACTTTCTGTTGATGTTTGCTTGTATTTTTTTTCCTTCTCAGGTTTTTTTGTTCTTGTAGATCCGATTTTTCTTGTACAACAAGGTAACTGTATAAATATGTATACATATATTCGATTTGTCATATATTTTAACATAATTAGCATGTATTAGATTGCCTGCCATCTAGGGGAGATGAGGAAAAGGAGAGAAAAATTTGGAACAGAAAGCTTTGCAAAGGTCAATGTTGAAAAATTACCCGTTCATATGTTTTGCAAATAAAAAGCTTTAATAAAAAAAAAGAAAAAAAAAGAAAGAAGTGAGAAAAGTGGAAGTAGAGGCAATGAATAGAGACAGGCTTTTTCTAGAAATTTGGCAAAGAAAGGAAGAAAGCATACAAGATGATAGCTTTGAAAGATGGTAGACTCTATAGAGACTGTTTTCACATTCTTGTTTGTGATACATTTTCTTTTTTTTTTCTTTTTTTTTCTTTTCATTTATTTATTTATTTTTATTAAAAGTTTTTTATTTACAAAACATATGAGTGATTTTTCTACACTGACCTTTGCAAAAAACTTTTTTTTTCCAAGTTTTTCCCCTCCTTCCCCTACCCCCCACTCCTAGATGACAGGTAATCTAATACATGCTAAATATTATAAATTATATGACAAATCCAATATATGTATACATATCTATACAGTTATCTTACTGCACAAGAAACATGTGATTTTCTTAACCTTTCTATGTCTGAAACAACTATCTTGAACTTCTGACAATATTATAAATCCTTGGATTTTTTTGGTACTTGATAGAATCAGAGGTTTTAAAGCTGAAAGACTTCATCTATCGCATGAAGACTAGCTATGTTTATTTAACAAAAATATTGACTTAAAAAACAGATGAACTGGGTTTCCCCCCTCTCTACCATTTTAACTATTGAATTGGATAAGGTCAATTGTGTTAGAAATGAGTCAATGAGATGAGATTCAAATAAGGAGACTTCACTGTTTAAATGATTTATTCAGGAGCCACACATAGGCACATTCTTTGTTTACCTCACATGCAGAAATTTCCTAATGGCATGCATACATTTGGCCACTTAGTTTTTATTAATATAGTTTCTATATAGACAGCACCCCTTTTAAGTGTGATATATATTTTATATGAGTGTCTTGTAAATAGTATAATAAATGCTCAAACCATTAAGGAATGCAAGATTGCTAAGTCAGCCTTGCAAATGAGTATAAACAACTTACCAGCCCATAGAAAATTTTTTTTATCACTTCACCACCCACCAGGAGATTCACAGGTAATAAAAAGAATGAAATCAATATTTTTATTTGGTATAAATTGCTACTCCCTATGATCTGGTGGGCAGGTGCCTTCTCATCAGCTAGCTAAGAATATATTGGCTCAAAAGATGTCATAGGAGAAAACATGCAATAGTCCTTTTTAGGGATATTCAGAACTACTCCGGATATCAACTATATTAACAAGGGTATATAAAAATATCAGGCCTTAAATATCAGGGCAACACATTAATATGAAGGATTTGAGAGAAGCAGTTAAGGGAGTAAATAGGGACCTGGTTTCCAAGCCAGAAAGATCTGAGTTCAGGTCCTAATCCCTTGATCCTTGACCAATGCCTTAATTTGTCAGTACTATAGGTAATTCTCTAAGAGTATAAATTGTACAGCAAGCAGGTGTAATCTTCCATGGTATAGGGAATTTTCTTATCAGAAGTTCCCTATAGCAATGAATCCCAGTTCTCATTTTAAAAGGGGGAGGAGGAAGGATTTAATTTTAATGAATTTCCAAGTTATTTTTTTTCCCAAAGCTTCAAATTTTAAAAATATTTTGACTCCTAAAAATATTATTTTGTCAAAGTTCATAAGAGGGTACTTTGGGCCTTTTTGTGCCTATGTGCCAGATGCGAACAAACAAAAAACAGAGACATGTAGCTGGAATTCCAGGTGGTTGGGTCAGAATTCTGAAGCAAATAATATCTCACAGGTATCATGTATATTGCAAGAAAGTGGTTGATGTTTGCCAAATCTCATCTCTAATCAGTCTCTTATCCATGACAGTAAAGGATGGGGGTGATAGATAAAGCTATTTTCAGGGAGAGATACAACCAAGAACCTTAACACATAATCATTAATTATTTGCCACATAATGCCCTTCCTAGTGCCATCAGTGCCCTTAACACCTGCCTCAGTTTTTCCCATGGCTTCCACAATACCTTTTCCCATTCCTTGTCCTTAAATGCTCAGTCCTTACTATAACCATGCTATTAGCCCTGGAACCCTGTAATTCTTATAAAATGTTTGGCAGTCTCATCCTACTTCCCAGCAAAGATTTAATAACTAGGATGTGGTAAGGTCTTGTAATACTCAGTCATCTTTATTTGGATATGTGCTATTAAGAATTATCACAAATAATTGAATTCTGAACTGCACTTATTAAAAAAGGAATAAAGCACATTTTGTTAGGCAGACGTCTAGAATGAGTCTCTCAGACGCTATTATGAATGAAAGATTCAATCTAATGTTGTATAGAAAGTTGATTATAACTTCTTTTTCACATGCAAAAAAGTAGTTTTATTTTATAAACAAAGATGCATACAAATGTTTTTTTCTTTCTTCCTCCCTCCCTCCTTCCCTTCCTTCCCTCCTTTTACCTTCCTTCTTTTCTTCCTTCTTTCTTTCATTTCTTCCTTTTTCTTTCCTTCCTTCCTTCTCCCTTCCTTCTTTCTTTTATTTCTTCCTTCCTTCCTTCCTTTTTTCTTTCTTTCTCATCTCTCTGTCTCTCTTTCTTTTCTCATTGATACTTATGCAATATTCTATCACTGTAAGCAGGTAAAGGTATTTTAATAAACTGTGTCTGGAATTACATTGCTTTCAGAAAGAAAAATATACTAATTCTTGCGGCTCTTTGAAATAAAGCTAATGGTGATGATTACAAAAGTAATCCAGAGCAGAAACAAGAAAAATGCAAAAAAAGAAATTAGAATTAATAATCTGGTTCTTTCTCTTTCACCAAAAGACAAATGAGAATATTTCCTATATTTCAACCTCTGCCTCGAGATCTCTGGTTGATATCTTGGTCCTAACTTATCTAGGTCCAGACAGAAGAGGAGCTTACAGTGACTCAAACCAACAATGTCACCAACAAGATAACATATGGAGGCTTAACAGACCATGAAATGGGTGAAAATTCCAACATTTCTAAAAAGTGACAAAATCAATTTGGGGCTTTCTTTCTCCTTGCCCTCCTGATCTAAGAGGAAGCATTATTTCTGTCTCTTGGAGCTCAGGGATAACTCTTAAATCAGGCCATTCATGAGAAAGAAATATCACTTCAGGACAGCCCTGACCTAATGGAAAATGCTATAACAAATCATACATCATTGACTTAAGAACTGAAGAGGATTTAGAGATCATCCCAACTGATATCCTCATTTTAGAAAGGAGGAAATTGAAACAAGGAAAATTTAAATCACTTGCCCGATATCACACAGATAGTAAGCAGAAGATCCAGGATTCAAACCCATTTACAAATCTTGCATTCTTCCCACCGTATTATGCTATTGTTCCCAAATGTCAATGTTCATTCAACATGTTCTTCTACTCCTGTACTAATCTATAGTCTCTTAAAAAAAGAAAAAGTTATATAAGATATTGTCTGCTGACTACCAACTAAGGCAGAAATGGGAAATAATTTATTTTGTTTATTAGTTTCCCATAGTTCCTGAAGTTCAATTGCACTCCAGAAAAGACTTATCTGGCACTATATTTGTCCTACCAGAAAATTAGGAAAGAGGTGCTGGCTAAACCAATTTGACCTGGAAAGGCTAGGAAGAAGGGAAAGATATTTTACTCCTTACCCTGTAATATCCCAGGGTCCTGATTCTATCCACTTCCAGAATTATACTATTCCTGATAATCCAAATTCCTACAGTACCAAAACAATCGATACAATTTTCCTACTTAGCAAGCTTCTCCATTCTTAAAAAGTGGATCATAGAACCGTCATTTAGGGTTGGAAGGGAGCTCAGGGATCAAAAAAATCTAGCTCTCTCATTTTACAGATGGAGGGAAGGGCTTGGAGCCAAGAATTCAAGTTGAAAACTTGCCTCAGGCAATTACTGGCTATGTGATCTTAAACAAGTCATTTAATGTCTCTCAGCCTCAGTTTCCCCAACTATAAAATGGGACTAATAATAGCATTTACCCCTTAGGGTTGCTCTGAAGATTAAATGAGATAATATATGTAAATCACTTTGTAAACCTCAAAGGGGTATATAAGCTAGCTATTATTATTTCATTTGGTTTTATGTAATGATAAAAAGGAATCTCATGATGACTTTTTTTTTTAACTCAGAGTTTCTTCCTTCGATTGCTCACAATATACTATGCCTTCCTTCTTTTTTTTTGTTTCTTCCAACAGCTTAATTCAAGATATTCTGCTACCTAAAATCAGGCTAGTTCAAACAGAATAATTTATCTTTCCCTACAAAATTTAATTTCTCCAACTTTGTCATCACAATTAATGACACTACTAAGCACATGGAGATTGTCTTTACTCTGTAGAAATACTCAATTTCCTCCCCAGTTCCACACCCAAGCTCCTTGTGCCTTTTCCCCTTCTTTTATTAATGATGAAGAGAGTGGACTAGGTGATCTCTAAGGTCACTTTGACCTGTGACATTTTATAAATCTTTGATTCGTTTTCAAGCATTCTTTTGATTCAATTCAATTCAATAAACATTTGAACGAGGATTTACAGAATCTAAAACACTATCCCAAATCCCAGTTGAGTGAATCTCTTGTAGGGTTTCTCAATTTACTACATTGTATCATGAGTACTTTCATACTCATGATACAATGAAGTAGGTGTTGGATTGGGGATCAAAGGACTATTAGATCAACAGTCCCCTCTCTCCAATGAAGTTTTATTTTTTGGATTGTAGTGGTATGTATATATTTGCAAGTATGTATACACATGTGTATATATCCTGCTTGTTCAGTGATGAAGAAAGCCATATACACCCAGAGAGAGGGATATGAAATGTGGACCACAACATCACATTTTCATGCTCTCTATTGATATTTGCTTGCATTATGTTTCCCTTCTCAGATTTTTTTTCTTGTAGATCTGATCTTTCTTGCACAGCAAGATAGCTGTAAAAATATGTTTACACATATTCGATTTGTCAAGTATTTTAACATAATTAACATGTAGTGGACTTCCTGCCATCTAGGAGAGGGGTGGGACTAGGGGGGGAAAATTTGTAACGGAAAGCTTTGTAAGGGTCAATGTTGAAAAATTACCTATACATATGTTTTGCAAATAAAAAGCTTTAACAAAAAAAAATTAAAAAGGGAACCATGCTTTTTTAATGTTTATACTCCCAACATTTAGTATAATAAATTGTACACAGTAGTTGCTTATTCTTTTTTTAAGATTTGAACTTGTCCTTTTTTCTCCCACTTTAAGATATTTTTAAAAATTTTTTAAATAATTGCTTTTTATTTTCAAAATACATGCAAAGATAGTTTTTAATGTTCAACCTTATAAAATCTTGTGTTCTAAATTTTTTCTCCCTCCCTTCCCTCACCCCTTCTCCTAGATAGCAAGTAATCCAGTATAGGTTAAATATGTGCAATTCTTCTACACATATTTCCATATTTATCATGCTACACAAGAAAAATCAGATCAAAAAGGGGAAAAATGAGAAAAAAAAACAAGCAAACAACAACAAAAATGATGAAAATACTATGTTGTGGTCCATATTCAATCCCCACAGTCCCCTCTCCGGGTGCAGATGGTTCTTTCTATCACACATCTATTAGAATTGGCCCAAATCACCTCATTGTTGAAAAGAGCCAAATCCATTAAAGCTGATCACCCCCCAGTCTGAACCTTTTTCTGTGAAAAAGAAAACAAAAATCTCTAATAAGAGAATCTTGTCTGATAATGTATGCAATATTCAGTCCTATTCTCCCATCTCTCTACAGTTGAGGAATACTTCCCAAGGAATTGGTTTTTCCATCTCTCAGGATTCAACTTCCTTCTACTGACCTTTTCATTTAAATAGTTATATTTGTGTTGATTATTCCTTTGGTTTTATTTATTTCATTCTTAATCAGTTCACACACATCTTCCTATGTTTCTCTGAATTCCTTGTATTCAATATTTTAAAACTACTAATCTATTTTCTTCTTATGGTTTACAGTGGTATTCAATAAACATCATTGTCTCAAGTCCTGAAAAACTCTGCTAAGACCCCTTGCTTATAGCATAATATTGCCACTCCTACCTTATTTAGAGAACTGTGTCCCCAGGATGTCTCTGATTTTAGCCAAGTTTTCACTGTTAATTGTGACACTTTCTACCATTGCCCTAACCTCCCTCTTTCATGATATCTCTATAATGATAGCTATGTCTGAACACATTACAATCCCAGTAATATTAGGCGCCTAAGAAACACCTAGATAGACAGATAGGCTTCCCACATGACCTGAGGCAAATCATTTGACCTCCTAGTTCCTCCAAGTATTTATCTCTAAAATAGGGATGCTGATAATGGTTTGCAAAGTACTTTGAGATGCTTATTTACTTAGTGTAAGTGCAAATTATCCATAATTAAGAGTAACAATAACCCGGGTTACTTTCCTTATTGTTAATATTGAATCTGCTGCTCAGGAATGCCTAACCTGTTGTGAGTATTTGTTTAGCCCAGAGAACACATTCTGTTGTTTACATAGTTTGTATTCAAACTTTTGCCTGTGTAAATTACAGTTGGCAAGAAGAATGGTTTTGAAATCTAGAACCTTAGCCAGAAAGAAAACAAAACCATAGTTCAGGATTCTCCCCCAACTATTGCTAGCTTCCTTAGTGATGTGATTGGTCCTTTTCGAAAATGAAGAATGAACAAGTGATATAAGCATCAAGGGTGATGACTGGTAGCTTTTCTGATGAGCTACGAATATGTCTGTACTAATGCTACATTGCACTTGTCCCTCTGCACAAGAAGACACAGACTCTATTTAGACGTTTAAAAATAAATCAAAGAAAGAAAAGAAAGTCTTGATTTTCCCAACTCAAACAGAAAGTAAAGTAGACAGGCTATGACATACCAAGAATATTTTCTAATTGGGGTAGGGCAGCTTTAGCCTGGGGTTGCAGGGTGAAACAAGGCTTGAGAATGCTCTGAGTATCAAATTGGGAGAATCTTGTGAAAGATTCTTGACTCCTCCTTTTGACTATTTTCTTTTAGACTTCTCTGCTTCTCCTTTTTTTTCTTAGAAAGCTAATTAACAGAGCATCTGCCCATTCCAGATTCAATTCTACAAGGAATTTTAGCCCCTGTAATGCGCCAATTCTAAATGATACAGGTTTCTACACCCTGTAAATGTAAATCTTTTTCTTCTTATGGAGCAGAGGTACCAGAATTGGTTTGTTTGTTTGTTTGTTTGTTTGTTTGTTTTTTAAACTGCCAATCTGGGAGATGGTTGCATTAACCAAAAGATTAATGTAGAAAATACGACCTGAAAGCAAATATTCTAAGTGAGGCAGGGTGCACATTTCAGCATCCCTTTTGAATTGCCAAGCTCATAGAAACTGCAGCAAGGGGATGCATTAGAGCTACATACTAGAGCAAAGACAGACGGCAAGCATGCATAAAATAATCACAGCGTCATGTTCCAGAATTCAAAGCAGGCAGAAACATGTTGCCATTGTGGGAAGGCTTTCTGTAGCCCTTCTGAATATACGTTCAAAAGATGAGTATTTCAAGAGATGTAATAGAAAAGGGAAAATCCAAAGATTTTGTTACTCAAGGAAGGGTACAGAGAGAGGATTCCCCTGAGGACTGGAAACTAAATAAAAATATGCATGCTGTGGCTGCAGATAATAGAGACTCAGGCTGTGAGAGTGGGGTAGCCAGTTTAGAGATACAGTATTCAGCATATTCAGCATGGGCGAGAGTGATAGAAAAATAATCTGGTTAACACCCTGGGTAGAGGGAGAGATTCTACAGATGCAGCTGGATACAGGATCAGCAGTGTCCATCATCTTGTCAGGAAATATCCCACAAAAGTGTAAAATTGATGGAGACACAGACCAGCTAAAGACTTATATGGGGGGAGGGGAGAAGAGACACAGAATCTCCTTAGGAGTGATGCAAGCAAATGTAAATAAAGATATAGACAGATAAATGGATGGCTGGATGAAGAAATGAATGAATGAATGAAGATAACCACCAGTGCTGTACACTATATGTTCCCATGAAAGCAGACCCCAAATATTTTCCACCCACCGTGGCTACCTCCTTAAAATTCAGCTAGGATTGCACTATGAGCATATTTCACTCACCCCCACTGACCAACAGCCCAACAGCTGAACAGCTAAGCAGCTTTTGAGCATGAACCTGAAAGATATGAGAGTGGAAGATACTGAAAGAAAAGGAAGAGAAAGCTAGAGTTGACTGAAAATGCATACCACAGTTTCATTGACCACATGGGGCATATATAATATACATTTTAAGAAAAAACAAAAGACTAAACTGAATAACTAAAGGTCACTTTGATGGGGAGTCTGGGATAGAGAGTTCCACTTTTTCTTCCTTAATAAGGTAAGGGATTGCCATCATTTAATTTTGTAGCTGATCTTTGGCTTTTTAAATAGTCACTCTAATGGCCTGACAGGAAGCCTAAATTGGTTTAAAAAAAAAAAAAGAAGAAGCAGCAGCACACTGTTAGGTTGACTAGAATACCTTATCTTTAAGTCTATGTTGAAAAGGTTTAGAGTGCCTTCTAAGCCTTTCAAGATGCCTGTGAAGTACCTGATTTTACTTGACCAAATATTTTCATTCCACACAATTTTAAATCCCCCTAGTTGCTTTCCTGTGCTTTAAATGTCTTTAATGCCAACTTTAATTTTCATCTTCTCAGCAGAATGTGATAACAGAATGAGGCATTCTAAACAACTCTTTCAAGGGTTTAGTCACTTTGGAATTTAGTCACTTTGGAAAAGCTTCTCAGATCATCATTACCTGGTCTACTAAGCAATGACTATGTACATAATCCTGGCATGGAACTTGCTGTAGTTTGGTGGGAAGATCTTGATGTGGGGAAAATCAGTACTCTTCACCTTTGTAAGATAGGCAGTAGACTTAGGGCTCATTTGAAATGTGTTAGAGTTCAATAATTAAATCACTAAACTCAACCTTGTACTAAGGATGCTCCTTAAAATTCAGGTAATATTTGGTTCTGGTAGCAGAAGTATGGAGCAACATGGGGAAAAAAGATCATGTCATAATGGACTCATGGGCTTATTTGGGAAACTAGGAAAATGGAAAGCAGGAAATAACACAATATTATGACATATGCTTTCATTCAAATGCAGTTTTCCAATACATACTGGATGCAATACCTTAGTATTAGTAGGCTTAGTAGATTAACTCACATTTTCAAAGACTGAACCAGAAACTTTAGGAATTGGGAAACAATTAGCAGACCTCCTGAGAGCAAGAAGAGCCTCAGGGAATAGATGGATAAATTACTGTTTTCAACCTAGGCCTGAGCATTCATTGATGTAGGCAAAACAGAAAAAAAGAGGTACATGGGAATCATCACATTGACCATAACAAGTAGTAATGTTTTGCCATTCAGATACTCTGAGAATTTATATTAAAAAGTAAATTAAGACATAATGCCTTTACAACAATGTCTTATTTCTTTTGATCTTCACTTTACATCTTTGAGAACTTTTCAGGAACTACATATTCTAGAATCATAGAATAATAGTCCTAATATTAGACAGCTAGATGGTGCAGTGAATAGAACACTGGATCTGAAAGATCCAAGTTCAAAGCCTGTCTTATTAAATAGTTATATGACCCTGGGCAAGTGAACTTAATTTCTCTTTCCTTCAGTTTTCTCATCTATATAATGGGGATAATAATAACACCTTACCTCTCAAGATTTTCATGAGAATATAATGAAATAATATATATAAAGCATTTTGTAAACCTTAATAAAATATATATAAATATATTATGTAAATGTAAGTATAAATGATTAATAATGATGATGATGATAGTAATAACTTGAGGTTCCTACTTCAAAAAAGTGTCTAATCTGACAAAAAATGAAAATGGTCAGTATGGAAGTGGTTATAGGAAAAGGGAACCTACTGAATTTGAAATATTCTAGAAAAGTCATTAAAGCATATACATCCTTTGACTCAGTGATATCACTATCAGGCATATACCCCAAGGAGGTCAAGATAGAGGGAAAGTGATAGTAATTTAAATTATATATATATATATGTGTGTGTGTGTGTGTGTGTGTGTGTGTACATATACATACATATATATTTATAGTAGCACTTTTGTGGATACAAATTAATTGGGAAATGGTTGAACAAATTGTGGTATATAAATCATAATAATAGCTAACATTTACATCATACTTAAATGTGCCAGGCACTTTACAATTAATATTTCACTTGATCCTCGCAACACCCCTGAGAGGTAAATGCTATTATTATCACTACTTCACAGAAGAGGAAACTGAGGCAAACAGGTTAGTTGGTTTGCCCAGAGTCATGCAGATATTAAAGTCTGAGGTCTGAATTTGAACTCAAGACTTCCCGACTACAAGTCTAGCACTCTATTCATTGAACTACCTAATAATGGAACAGTATTATCAGAAGAAAAAACAATGTTTAAAAAAAATTGCCTATATTTAACCAATATCAGATTGGTTGCTGTCTTGGGGGGGGGGGGAGAAAAGAGAGGAAGAAAAATTTGGAACACAAAGTCTTACAAAAATGAATGTTGAAAAATAAAAAATAAAATAATCAAAATAAAATAATAACAAAAAAAAACCAATAAAGAATTCAAATAAATGTAGAAAGACTTGAATGAACTGATGCAAAGCCAAGCCAGCAGAACCAAGAGAACAACTTACATAGTGATTACAAGGTAAAGGACAATAGCAATAACACCAGAAAAAAAAAAAAAAGTTTGTTTGTTGATATTTGTCAAACTCATAATAAAAACAATCTTTTTAAAAAAGAAAAAACATCAGAATTTTGATCAGAGGAATGAATAATCTTGACTTTCGAATATTATTGGCAAAATATATCGGTGAGTATATGTACATAACACACATAAACATACATAAAATATGCAGGTAGGGAGGTGGTAAACTACAGGTGCGGAATGAGGCAAATATCAGAAATGGACAATATGTTGATTTATTTTATTTTAATAATACTTTGTTATAAGACAGTGTTATAGGGGTGTCATTGGATAAACATGGTAGCAATGAAAAAAAGACCCTCAACATTTACTTGAAAAAAAGAAACAAATTGAAAAAAAAAGTCATCTGGTCCAGGACCCAGGTAATTATGTAATTAATTGTACTATAACTATTTCAGATTGCTTAAAAACACCTAGGGAAGATTTGGCCAATTCCTTGCAGAAAATTCTTCATGTCTACCCCAAATCCCTTATTTCTCCCATCTCTTATTACTCTTGCTTCTGAAAGAATAAAAAAAAATTATCAGGAAACATTTTGTGCATGATAAACCCTCATATACTTCAAAGCTATTATTAGTTTATCTGCCTCTCATGACCACTGCATCTTTGACCTCAACAATTGCTTCAAATAAGATAGCAGGTGAGCTTGGGGAAAATCTTAATAGGACCCTTCTTTTCCTTTGTCAAGATCTGAGAGCGCCTCCAATTTATAGACATAGCTTTGGAATGTTATTTTCTTTGCAGAAACTTCATAGATTTTTCTACTCTCATTCAAAAGCTTGGGAAACTATCTCAATCCCCGTAACCACAGACAGGCTCCTGATTTCTTTTTTGGTATAGACTAGCAGTGCACAACTACTGTCCCCTGCACAAGGTGTTCAGTGAGCTGCTGCTTCTTCTGCCTCTAGGGATCCTTAATGTACTCGGATTCCCTCTGTAGAGTTCCTGATAGGCTCCTAATCTCTTCTATATGGACTCCTGACAAGGCCCCAATCCTTTTCTCCTGAATGCCTATGACACAATCCTTCCCTTATATAGACCCTCTAATCTTTTTCCCAGTCTGTGTGGCTGATAGATGCTTTAGACTTGCTCTGCTGCTACAAGGGTCAGAAATGTTTTGCTAGGATACTGTTGTGGAGTGGTTTTAAAAACAACTTGTGATATTACATTAGAAATGGCACCATTTAATAGGATAAAAAGAACTCTATTTTCCATTTCCTCAAATTAGAGTTAAATTAACATAAAAGGATGATACATAAACATACAGCAATAAATATGTACAATATATATAGATTTATTTCTATTTTATTTCTAGTGTAATGAACAATTATAGTAAAGAAATAAAATTTCTGTTCCGGTGAATAAAATTCTCCTTCTTGATCATATTAGTATTTCTAATAATATACTCTTTTTTCCCATATGTCTAACAAAGGAAAAAATGTTTGTTGTAACCATTAAAAACATTAAAAAAAATTTGAATGAAGGCCTGAAGTCTGTTTTTGTTCTCTGGCACTTATATGAGATTATCAGTATTCTGATACTTCAAAATACTCCAATGAATGGAAGGAAAGAATGATGGGCATATATTTGAATGTTTGTCATAAGACACATATCACACTGTTTATTATTTAAATGAAGTTTTATTATTATCATTCATTTGCATATTCTATCATAGGTACATTTCTAAATGTTTGTTTTTAAAATATATTTTCAGATAGCAAAATTGCAATGTTCATAGTCTACTGAAATATAATATCTTTCTCAGGCAAAGAGTTACTTTTAAAAAACAACTATTTAAAACACACACACACACACACACACAAGTTGGCTTGAGCATTAAAAAAATAAAGACCAGGAAGTATTATCACTGCTTTGCTCTTTTGAAGTTCCCTATAATGCAGTACTTAAAAACTGGAAAATATGCCAGCTCATGGATAATACTAGTATGTTGGTCTTTAGGTAATTTGGGAAAAGCTAATAAAATAGAGTGATATCTTTTCTATTTAGCAATGTAGCTTAGGAATGGCTAGATAATTCAAAATATGTCCACTGCAAAACCCATCAGGACTGCTAACCTTCTGACCTACTAAGGGATATATTACTGACTTGGATTTATGATGACTAAGCGATGAGCTAAGAATGACTTCCTTCAGTGTATATACATATAATACCCTGTAGTTGAAAAATTTGTTAGATTTCAAAGATTATTACTGATGTCATAAATCAAATCAATTTCAATGGTGCTCTATCATGGGCAATTGGAGAAATGAATCTTGTATTTAAAATAATAATATTGTTATGCAACCTAGCATTGCTTAGCAGTAAAATAAAATTCACTATTAAAGCTACCTGAGATCTTACCCTTATTAAATGGGTTTATAAACTGCCAAAAGGAATGTGACACTCTTGTGCTTTGGAGAAAATTCATACAAAACAGAGAACTCAGAGACTGTTTCAAACTAGACACAAGAAAAAAATGAATTATTTTAGCATTTGACTATTACTTATGCAAAGCAATATTTGACTATTACTGATGACTTGTATGTAAGGTGTTGGGCATCCTGACACAAAGTTTCTTAAGTATGTGGAGTGCTGGAGGAACTGCCCTCCCAGTCGTCAGAACTGTTGACCTGAAATAACACACCTGGTTAATTCAGTATTTCAGAACAAGGGGAAGGTGCAGGGTAGCATTTCAGTCTCAGCCTTCAGCTTTTGGCCCTGCACAACTGACTTTTGTATCTTTCAGTCAGGGACTCTGCGCTTTGTGTACCTTATTCTCAAGTTTCTTAAAGTTACAACAAAAGGGCATCTCCAAAAATCTGCGTTCTAACTCCTGAATTGACTCCCCAGTCGAAGAATGCAGTCATCTTTAGTTCCTGGTATTGTAATTACTGCGCTCTCTCTTTTCCTCCCTGAGGATAATTTTGTATTGGTGTGAGGCTCGGCTGTGAATGATCCGGGCGAAGGGGAGGGGAATTCTTACTGTAAATGGAGTACCTTTGTCCTAGGATACGCAAAATGTCTAGAGAGCTGTTTGCAAACACTGATGCGGGCTCCAGTTTAATTTGACAGAACCGATAGAAAATGCACGACATGCAGAATGTCACAAGAGAATAATTTTAAACACGGGACAATCAGGAACGCGGCTGCAGGAGGCGTCCTCAATAACCAGACTGGGCAGGTGAGGAAAAAAGGCTACCGAAGAAGGGAGCATCAACTATATTACTCATCCACCTGTCTGGCTGTGCAAAACCAGGCTCTAGGCATCCTGTTTTAGGCCACTCGTTCCCCCCCCCCCCAACAGAGAAAGGTGGAGAGGGGCTGGGTTGTAGTACAAGAAGCTGCCCCCACCCACCCACTAGGATCCCCAGCTCTTCTTTCCTCGCTTCTATTTAGAAGGCAAAAGTAGAAACCGCTAGCTATTCCTGATACCTCTCTCCTCAGAGCCAGAAGCAGCAACCTATGCGTGAGTGCGTGTGTGCGTGTGTGTGTTGTGCCCGCAGACACTCCAATTACTTTAGACATGTCCATCCTCCCTCCTTGGGAGCTGAATGCCCTCCCCTCCCCCACTTCTGAAGTCTCTTCAAATCCCACCCGGGTGCAACAGCCTCGATTTACCCCACCTCCTCAGGTGCAGGGGAGGAGGGAAGAGGAAGGGGGCCAAATTCGAGAGGGGAGGTGGAGAGCTGGTGCAGTCAATGCATTACATTCTGCATTGAGGTGGGAATGGAGGGGATGGGGCCAGAGAATGGGAAGAAGAGGAGGGACAATGTGTCTCGTCCCTCATCTCCCTACTTGAATTCGAGGGGGGCCGGGAGCGGCGGGAAGGGCAAATGTTTCTTCGCCTTCTCCTTCTTTAGACTCCAGGACGAATCCCTGAAGCAACCGCAGCTGAAGCTGTGTTGTGCTGTGTGTACGAGATAGGAGCCCTTGGCCTGACCATCCCTCTCCCCCAGTGGGGGAAGGATTGAAGGACGGGGATGAATTGATAGGGAGCTGGGAAACCCTTTAGGGAATTTAGTGATGATACTCAAAAGACCCCACAGAAGGGAAGACAGCCCGTAGTTTGCGGGATGGTGGGAAGGAGAAGAGAGGGGAAGAGAGTAAAGGAAGGAAGAAGAGAGATCAGGTGATACTGTCTGGATAACTGCTCCCCGCTTTCTTCCTTTCCTTTCACCCCTCTCTTGCTAGCCCTTCTGCTGAGTAATCACCCACTCGGGCCGGCAGCTGCTGTAGCCAGCACAGCAAAGCTGGGGACTGGAGATGGGATGGGGATGGGGGGTGGGGTGGGGAAAACGAGTGGGGAGCCGGGGGGAGGGATGAAAAGGGGTGGGTAGCGTGGAGCCCAGATCCTGAGCGGGCGGGACGGAGTGGTGTGGTGAGGTGGGGGTTGGTGGATGGGTAGGGCGCTGCCTGCTCTCTCCTGCCAAGTGCCTATTAGGAAAAGTAATTAGAGGGGTCCCGGGCTGTTTTCACCACAACCCTACACTTTCTTCCACTGAACAAAGCGAAAAGGCAATGTCATCAGTCTGGAGTGAAAATGTCTGTAAGCAGCCGGCTAAATAACAGAGATCTCTGCCCCCATCCCTCCCTGCCTCTGGAAAGCTGAAACAAACACAAACTAGGCAGCGCAGCGACCCTCACCACAACCCTGGCCTTGGGCGCCCGGCCGCAGCTGCCTGGGACTCCCTACCCTTGGCTGCCTCCCACTCTCACTCCTCTAAGTGGCTCCGGAAATCCTTAATTGCCAATGAAATTTGGAGCTACTTTTTCTAACCTTAGTCACTTCTCGCCTTTCAGGGTCTCTATTGTTGATGACCACAGTAGGTGAAAATAGGAAGTGAGTTTCCACCCCACCTCTCAAATCCCATCCTCACTCTCAGAGGTGTGTCAAGGTCTGGGATGGGAAGAGAAAGAGACCTGTTGAAAAGTAACAGCAACTTGAAAGACAATCCAATAATCACAGCAAAAAACCTCCCCCAGTATTATATTTTTAAAATGCCATAAACACTGCAGTGCAGCAAAGATTGCTGCCTCCTTAAATGTGCCAATAATTTCCATCTCGCACAAAGAAATTCCTTTAACTGGGGATTTCAATGTAAAGCAATTCAAATGAGTAAGACCACTTTATTGCTCTTCGAAAATTCACATGCATTTATTCTGCTTAAAATTTGATATAGGGCATTTTTTGTATTCCCATTTATCGCTTGCCAAGAAATAATTAAGAATAGGAGCTAGAAGATTAATTTTAAATAAAAAATCTTCTCAAATGAAAATGTCAGGTCATAAAAATTCCTTTTAAATCATAACAGCATATAAATCTTTGAAATTAACCATGTAATTACAATGTCTATCAACTTTTACCTTGAGCTTTGAGCCTCTCTTTTTAATCTTCCATTCTTTTTTAATGAATAGCTATTTTGAAATTAAAAAGTACTGTTCATTACACATGCCCCACTATAATAGGGTTTTTATCATATTTGCTCTATGTAAAAATACTTGCTACTTTGTAATTATTCACACGCCGATCCTTTCCTATATTGAGTAGAAAATAAAAAATGAAATAGAAGTCAAAGGTGCTTTAGAGCTGAATGATTTACACAATTCATTAAGGACGGTGATTTTTCAGTTAGCATCAGATTAAATGGTTACTTACTCTCAAATAGCCCTTGGGGAGTTGAATTGCTGGGTAGCAAACAGATTAAAGTTTGCATTGAAAGAAAAATTGAATTCAGAGGTAATCAATAGCATAATAGGGGCAGTGAGTGGTGCCTGCTGCCTGAAATGAAATTACCATATTTTTAATCTTAATTTTCCACTCTGTTTATCTGACAGTGTGGATGTGCAATCCAAACAGATAATGAGAGAGTGGGATATTGACACTGCTGTCCTCTGGAGTGCTTGTTTTCAGTGATTAAATGCTGTGATCTGTGATTACTTTGTGCAGAGATGTCAGGGCTGCTGGCCAGAACTACGGGAGGGACACTAACTCAGCAGCTGTAGCTCTTGGGTCTCTTAGGTCCTAATGTCTGAAATTCATTTTCTACCAGCTATATTGAAAAATAAAGATTACCTATTTATGTATATACTTCTGCCGCACAAATTACAATAATTAATCCCATTATTATTGTTGTCCTGATTCAAAAACATTTAATTAGATCAATATGTAGTGAACCCTCTCTGTAAGAGCTGTATTAATGAGCCAACAAACTTGCAAGTTATAGGAAGATGTGTTATTCTAAGCAATAGGAAAGTTTAGAGGTAAAAAGTATTATTGTTAGAGCAGTTGTTCCTGTAAGAAAACAAGCAAGGGTGTATTGTTTGAAAAAAGAAACAGTTATAGTAGCCTTCATTGCATACACAACAGGAATCATTTTAAAATGCAAAGAAGTTAGTCTACTTTGTAGAAAGAAGTAAGGCTTGGAGGCAAAATGAGACTTTCGAGCTAATGATTGCATGTATTTAAATAGTTATACAAATTAGTTTTAAGAACCAGGATTATGTAGAAGTCTGATTATGAAAAATATAGGGCATTATAGATTATTCAGAAAGGTCAATAAAATGTTCCCAATACTTGATAACCTAAATTTTACTTGGGACCCCTAAAAATTACCTTTTAAAATTAGGAGCATGTATTAAAGTTATTCCACTAAATATTATTTTAAAGCAAAATTTTCAATTCTTCACAAAAGATAAAAAATCATGACAGCATTATTCCAATCTGAATGCTTTTGATCTATCATGGAAATAGATTTACAATAGATGATAACTATTTCCCATCTATACTAACTATTGTCTACCACTGCTTTTATTTGAACTGTGATTAGTCTGTGTGAGAAAGTGGAGTTCCATAATTGTATGTAGACCATTAACCTATCCTCTATACATGTACCCCAAAAAAGTGCCCAAAGATAGAGAAGGAATATATATTAGTCATGCAATCATGAATTATTTTATGCTATTTATTTCTACAAGTTGGAGAGTAATCACAATATATGAATGATGTTGTCATGATTTATTCAATCATTCCTTAAATAATCTCAAATAAAGGTAATATCTCACTTCTGAAATTGATGTATTCTGTTTCTGATACACCTAATAACATTCTCTTTTTCTCCATCATCTCTTACATGCTCAACTCTGGCAGAAAATGGAGCCCTTTTAAATACTTAGAATAAATGACCCAAAATAACTTTCTAGAAAAGGTGAATGGAATATCAGACTGCTATAAATTCAAGTTGGTTAAATCCCCTAACATCTATTAGTGTCCTTCACCAATCCCCTTGGGTTCCCAGATGGTAAACTGATTGAAGTTTCAAAGGTTAATAAAGAAAATGTCTTAACCCCAGAATTGCCATTGTTGGCTTCCTGTTGTATACTTTTGGTGGGTAAAATAAAGTAAAAAAAATAATCGTCCCTAAAAAAGAAAAAAAAATGACTATGATGTTTGATCTGGAGATCTGGAAGTTGTTGCCTACATTCAGTTTGGTTTTCCATAGGCCGCTGGAAAAAAAAAAAAAAAAAAAAACAAAAACAAACAAAAAAAAACCTTTAAAGCCAAAATTACTTAAGTAGAGAGGTAAATCTTTGCTTTTAAAACAAACTTGGGAAACATTTAAGTAAAAATATAAATAGATTTTAAAAGATTTGCAAAAAAAGAACAGAAACAATAAAGCATCTATTTAAATAGACCTTTAACATGGCACATTAAAAAAAAAATCTTAAGGTAAAAGCAATAGCATTTCCCTCAAATGTACTCAGACACGTGTTTATCAAAGTGGTATTTAGACCTCCCTTAGTTTTATATATTGAGTTCAGCATCTCAACCTCACCTTCCTATTGCTTGATCAACCTTGCATATGTCCATATGGCTATGAGTATGATCATTCTCTTGAATTATGATAATTTGATATGGCAGTATTCTGTAAATTACTTTGAATGAAGATGACATCAAAACCAAAAAATGTAATTAAATAATAGAGTACCAATGAATTTGCATTCTATTATTGAATCAGTCTTCAGAAATTTGTTTGGCTGTATCAGCCAGATAGATTAGGGGAGTTTGAACTGATTTTTTTTTCACTTGCAGTTTTATCACTTTGGTAATATATTCAATATTCAGAAAAATCCATGAACTTGAATATAAACTGGATACAGCACAAGATTTTTCTTGATAACTCTTACATTGTGTATTGCTAAAAATATTGCTACTTAAAAATTTGGATTCTTAATACTAGACTATGTCTAATAAATAGCCATTGACATGAAAAGTAGTTAAAGTACCATTTGAACTTTTTTTTTCCTATCTCCTGACTAATTTCTATAATCCAACTGAAACCTGGGTTTTCTAAGACTACAAAAGCTTTCCCTATCCTTGTACCTGAAGTCACCAAACTAAGTTTATTGAGCTTTAGAGCACACAAAGAGAGAGAAAATCCAAACCAATCTCTTTCCTTTCACTTTCTAAATCCTGACATGGTCCATCACCTTTCGAAAATAGTGAGCTGGCCTTCCCCAAAAAAGAGAAAAAGAACAAAATCTAATGCAAAACAATGGAAGGAGGATAATCTAATCTCTAAATAAGGAAACTCCTTTCTGGAAGCTTAAGAAGGATGAAGTTTCACACTGATGTCATCTTATTTTGAAACTGTGAACCCTACAGGAGCTGCAGGGGAAAATATCAATGCCACTTATCCATTTTAGTGTGGTATTTCCTAAGTTCTAGTTTATTTGGGGTGACTTTATCTTTAACTTCAGATAGGGCCACTACTACTCAAATCAGTCATATAAAATTCAGTTCCACTCAGTAAACATTTACTCAGTGCTTATTCAATTTGTTTTATATGCAAGGATTTCAATTAAATAAGGTACCCAGTAGGACTTGTAGATTGAGTAAGATTCAATCCCTGCCCTCAACTAAGTTGTAGTCTAGTAAAAATAAATTATTTACTCCTGGTTGGTATTTTCTTTATCCTATTTCTTTCTTTCTTTTTTCTTGCTTTTTGCTGAGGCAATTGGGGTTAAGTGACTTGCCCAGGGTCACACAGCTAGGAAGTGTCTGAGACCAGATTTGAACTGAGGTCCTCCTGACTTCAGGGCTGGTGCTCTAACCACTGCGCCACCTAGCTGCCCCTATCCTATTTCTTTTAATGGCCTTGAGAAAATCTAGGTAGTTTTATTTTTAAAAATTAGTATAATCATGAATTCATACAAATTATCAGATTTTTATCAAGATCTATTCATTTTTCATGGCTCACTAGATACTCTTTCTGGATGTGAAATTCTGTATTGGGATAGCACAAGAAAAACTCATCTTTCCTAGTTAAAATTTGTGTTTAAAATAGAAAAATAAAAAGGACAAAGTTATTTAAACTGTTTTGAAGTCTTGAAGTGTTTTTAAATGATTTTTTTTGCCTTCTTCAAAACTAGAAGTGAAGTTATATTTTGTTTATTTTTTAAAAAGAGGGGGCTGGATATTAGATATTCTCAAAGAATCAAGTGGCCTTAAAAAGGACAGTTACAAAGTAATAAAAGACATATTTGAAACCAGGTTTTGTAAAGTCAAATCCAAAACTCTTTCCAAGGTGCTGTGATGGCCTTTGATCTTTCAAATTTCCTTTTGTCTATGATTCTACAACATTTATCTTCAATATAAAATACTGAAAACTCAGGACCCAAATTGCAACTTAGAGTTTTAAGCAAATCTCTTTGGAAACTAAGAACAATGAAAAAATAATTTTCCAAAGTTATGCTGACTTTAGTTTCATGTAGACAAACCATATGAAGGTAAAAAAAAATCACTTTTGGGATAAACAACATTTAGAAATGTTTACCTAATGTTTCTATGCCCATATTTTAATAGATGGTTTCCAAGTTTTAATTTCTATGAATAAATCTTCTGTAGATATTTGTTTCAATTTGTTCCTTGAAAACTAAGAAAGACAATATGGACAACTAGTTGGTGAAGTACATAAAGTAAGGTCCTAGAATCAGGAAGATTTTAGTTCAAATTTAGCTTCAGACACTTATTAGCTATGGGACTATAGGCAAGTTATTTGACTGCTGTCTGCCTCAGTTTCCTTATATGTTAAATGGTGATAATAATAGCACTACCTCCTGAGTTTTTGTGAAGATTCTATGAGATAATAATTATAAAGTTCCTGATGCATAGTAAGAGCTAACTAAATGTTAGCTATTGTTATTGCAAATAATAATAATTGGCATTTTAATAGCACTTTAAGGTTTGTGACCTACTTTACATTCACTCTCTCATTTAAGTTTCACAACACCTCTGCCCATTTCATAGAATCAAAGAGTTAGAAAGTATCTCAGAGATAATATAGTTCAATTGCCTCATTTACTGGTATGAACAGACACAAAGTAGAGAAAGATGAAAGGATTTACTTAAAATCACATAGTCGGGATATGGCACAGCTGGGACCCAGAGCCCCATTTTTTAATTCCAAGCCCATCACTCTTTTCATTCTATCTTCCTTCTGCCAGAAAAGACCACCAAAAAGTTCCTTTAGAACAGAGGAGCTTTCATTTAAGAAGGATGAGTGATTAGGAAAATATAATGACCTGACTATGTTGGTGGGCTAAATATTTCTGGGGGATTTATTGAAAAATGAAATTATTGACTATAGACCAGACCCAGGCATGGGTTGGTAAATATTTAACAAGCTCTTTGTGACATAATTTTATGTTGAATCTGCATTATTACCATTTTTTCCTTCATTTTCTTAAGTTTAGAATCTAAACAATCAATTGAGCCTTGATTTTGAGCATATGCTGTTGCTGATTTCTGACATGTAAATGCTCACAATGAAAAGTGACTAATAGAGCTGGCTCCAGCACATTACTGACTAGACTTCTCCCTATCAATATTCTTTACCTGATGTCTCTAAGTATGAATTAAGGCAGAATAAGAAGGGATAGTCAATTATTTGGCTAGAAAAGGTTCCAGGAAAGTTTTTAATTCTATGTCACCATTAGATTTTTAAACAATTGATTCACAAATATGCATTGAGTACCTTAGGATCTTGCTAGTGTTTTTCAATTCATTCCTTCTCCCTAATGGAAGAGAAAGAAAAAAAAAAAAAAACTGGTTTGATGACATCCTAAGGTTAGATCTAATCAATCAAGATAGTTGTTAACAAATAGTTGTGGGAAATGTTCTTTTTCTCTAGTCAATATCTATGCCTAGGGTATTCAGACATGACTGCTTCAGAGAGGCAAAGATTACTTAGTTTTATCACTCCCACTGACTCCAAGAGAAATAAAATCTCAGAGGTTCTGTTTGTATTTTGGTTAATTTTTAAATAGTGAATTTACTTTTTAAAATGTATTCAAATCATCAATAGAAAACATTTAAAACAAAACAGACAAAAAACCCCCCAAGCAAACCAAAATAAATTTAGTTACAAAGTTGGAAAGCAGATAACAGTTCTATCATTTACTGTGTGATCTTTAAGCTGAGGCTCTGTTTTTTCATCTGTAAAATAGGGGTGTTGGAACTATCTGATTTCTAAAATCCTTTACAGATCTGGTACATAGGCTTGATAACCTCTGGATTTAGGCTTTTAACGTCCTATGAGCATATGTTGACTGCCCATATTTTGGGTGGATTACATAAAAAGATTAATTTTATTTTGGACACAAGAAATTGTCTCTCCATGAACTCAGTCAAGATTTATTTAGCTTCTACTATTCAATTTAGTTCAATAAGAACTAATTTCTTAATTAAGAATGATTTTTGTGAAAGGTATTATTGAGAAATAAATGGAAGAAAATATTCTGCTGTACTAAGCACCAGAGAAAATTAATAAAAAATGAAAAACAACATAGTTCTTGACTTCAGTGAGTTTATTATATAGCAGAAAGCATGAAATATATATACAAATGACTAATATAAGTTGAAATACCTTGTTCATGGGACAGGTCAAATAAGGAGGAATCAGTGGTTCAAGGATCATTTCAAGCTGTGTCTATCAGAGAGTCATGGAGGAAGTAGCACTGACCTAGAGGACTTGAAGGAGAAGATAGATTTCAATAGTTTAGTTATCTGATGTCACAATTAGACCTGTGTCTTAGAGCAAGCTGAACATTTAAAATGTTGCACCTTAAATACTTTCTATATTGTTCCCCATGCCTAGAATACTCTTCTCATTTTCTCCACTTTTGAAATCCTGCAAGACCTTCAAGACCTAGTTCAATTATCAGCTGCTTAGGACCACAGATTTTAAAACTTCTAGGAATCTTAGAGGTCTCCTGGTACAACACCTTCATTTTACTGATGAGAACACTGAGGTCCAGATAAGTGGACCTCATATAGGTAATTCATATAGGTAGAAAGTTGAAGAGAAAGGATTTGAACCCAGATACCATGAAATCACATCTAACATTCATTCCATTATATCATGGTACCCCCTAATACTTTCTGAATTTTAACCAGCACAAAGTAATTCAATTCTACTAAAAAAAATACAAATATTTATTAAATGCCTAATATATGCCTACCAAGCACTGTGCTAAATGCTATAAATACAAAAAGAGGCAAAAGACATTTTTGTCCTCCCTCAAGGAGCTTAGAGTCTAATAGAGGAGAGTGACTTTATCCCTAAAACTATCATAAAACATTTGTGTACTAATTCTATTCTTTAATTTACTTCAATAAACAAAAAAATATTCTATTGTATATTATTGTATTTGTGCACATATTTCATCTCTCATTGAACTATAAAGATCTTGGCAAAGACAGGTATTTTTGCCTTTTTTATCTCCTTTAGCACCCAGTGCAGTGCTTTGCCCATCGTGGCATTTAATAGATGTTGGTTGAATTTGTTGTTTTAATTAGAAAGCACACCATAATACTTCAGAAGATTCATAATTTCATTTATGTAGGTGTTCCCTCCATGGAGGATCTTGATAAATTGCATGGAGGAAAAAATTCTCTATCTGAGCTTTGAGTGATGAACCTATCTGAACATTGCTGGGCTGGTTGAAACAGCAGATTCAAAGACTTTTCCTAGGAACTCCTCAGAGATTTCTTGCGTGGTAGGACTCTGGAGCTTCAATTTCACTGTGGGAAGCCAGGCTTTTCAGGACTCCTTGCCATGATGAAACATCAGAATTAGCACCTTAGTGAAACTAGATAGCTTCAATAATCATAGTAATCCATCCTGCAAAGCTATTAGGGGATTAAGATGCAAAGAAAGTTTCTATTTATTGAGGAACCATTCCAGACTATAATGAGAAAAAGAAGGTGAAACTCTATAGATATGCCTGATAGGAAGGAATGATGGAAACAACTTCTCATAAAGTCTGTATTTTGTATCTGCCACTATTTCCTGAGCTGACTTATTAGGGCTGTAGCTGCCCTTTTGTCTTACAATCAATTTCTTTTTGAATTTTGGTGTCTAAGGCAAAAGTGTGATTTTAATATATTTCTTGGAGAATCAGTTTTCAAGAACATACAGTATCAACCTTTAAAAAAATCTATACACATAATTTGATTCTTTTCTAGAGTAACAGGATGTTTATGTTATTCATTTTTCTTCTATAGTCTGAGCTGCAGTCCTCTCTAGCTTCTCTAGTTAGGATTCAAATCAGGTAGCATGATCAGTGAATTTCCGGGCTGCAATAAGCATTGGCACTGGGTTATGTTTGCTACTTTGATCTTCAGGGTTGATGGGTAAAAGGAAAGGTGGCAGAGATCACTCATATTGCTGAGGATGTGAATTTCTTCAGAAAGCTGTTTCTATTACTTGGTCTCTGCTTATATCATAACAGTGATTTGCATGAAAGGAAAATGGAAAGAGAGAAACAATACAGTTCATGAAAACTTCTATATAGGGAAAGGGCTTGAGTTTTTCTTGAAATATCTACTAAGTAAGGGGAAATTATACTCCCTAACTTTGTCAGTTCAAATAAAAAACTCCCAGGGCTCAGAAATGAGAGAGCAGGCAGTATCCCAGGCCTTTTTTTTTTTCTTAAAAAAAAAAATGAAGGATACTGAAAATTCACTGAAAAGAATAGATTTTATCATCCTGATTTGCCCCCTCTTCAGATTAGAGTGAATTGCTCCCTTTGAGGATCATTTATTTCAATGCTGCTGCTATGCTGTGTAAATATCTCTAGTAAATTGAGAACATAAATATCTTTCAAATGATCTGAGCAGGCTCATCTCTCAGCAAGTCCCTTTCTCATTTTATGACTTTTTCTCAGCTGTTTTCCTCCATCTCTAAAAGGTCTTCTTTTTTCCTTCCTCCCTTCCTTCCTTCTTTCTTTCCTATCTTCTTTCTTTCCTTCCTTTCTTCTTTCCTTTTTTCCTTTCTTCTTTCCTTCTTTCCTTCCTTCCTTCCTTTTTCTCCTCTTTCCTCTTATTTTCTTTCCCTTTTTTCTTTTACTTCCTTTCTTCTTTCTCCCCTTCCTTCCTGTTTCTCTATCCCTCCTTCTGTCTCTGTCTCTCTTTCCTTCCCTCTCCATCCCCTCTCTCCCCCTCTTTCCTTATTGCTGCCATCTCTCTTCATTTTAGAGATGAAGAAATAAAAACACAAAAATTTAACTACTCAGTCAGGAGTTAATAATTCTTCCTAGCAGAGATTTTTAATCTTTAAATACATTGCCCTATCCATTTGAACTGTGATTATAATTTTAAATTAATATTTACTTTTTACATATAGCCTGTATATATATTCATTTTTGGTTCCTAACAGATGAAAAATATCTATAAATCAAGGAACAAGAACTAATAATCTCCACAAATCTCAAAACATTAATATTATTCAAACAACTTTCAAGGAAATAGTATTAAATTAACAGTATCACAAAAAAAATTCAAGTAGATGATAATTTAAGTGAGGTTGTAATCTAAATGCTACTACTGAATATGCTTTTGTCCTTCTAAATATTAAGTCAATTTTGTAGTATATGATTAGCACAAATTCTGTGACCTATTTGTTATTCATATCCTCTCTCACTTCTCAATCTAATATTTTTGATAATAAATGTTTACCCTCAGTCTACAAACTCTCTAGCATTATGCCATAGCATGCTAAGATTATATTTTGCCTTCTAGCTTTTGTGGGTTTTTTTTAATTTATCATGGAGTACTTAGATTGGAAATATATTTATTTATCTTTTTAATGTAATAAAAACTTGAATAGAATTTAAGTCTACCTAATAGAGAATTCATTTGCTTCCGGTTCAATTATTTTATATTATTCATCACATTCTCACTATTCCATTTCTTAGCCTTTTCTCTTTAGGGAGAGGAAGACAGAATATTTAGTTTTGCTGTGAAAAGTTCATGTTAAAAAATTAAATAAGCAAAATTGAAGTATGGGTTATCCTGTCTCTTTTCTTTGCTGTGCATTTGACTCCTTCTATGACTTTGGGCAATTATTTCAAGTTCCTTTTCCCTTAGCATCCTCATTCATAAAATGATGATTAAAATACTCACTATCTATTTCTTGCATATATGTTGGAGAGTTAATTAAAGAATATCTTTAACAATTTTGAGTTCTTATAAGAATAATGTTAGAGCAGCTAGCTAACAAAGGGGATAGAGCACCAGCTTTAGAGGTAGGAGGACCTGAGTTCAAAATCTGGCCTCAAACAATTGACATTAGCTTTGTGATTCTGGGCAAGTCATTTAACTCTTATAATCTTGCAAAAAAAAAAGAAAAAAAAGAAAGAAAGAAAGAAAGAAAGAAAGAAAGAAAGAAAGAAAGAAAGAAAGAAAGAAAGAAAGAAAGAAGAGAGCTATGCCTTTTAAAAGAAATACCCTTAGCATAAGATTTCAAATATTTGAGGAGGGTTCTGGAAAACCACTTATATAAAGAAATAATAAAGGCACTTGTTATATTTTTAGCTTGGTGATGAGAAAATTTAAAAGGAGGTGTAATTTCTATCATACCTTAGAGAATTGTTGTATAAGACTTTTCCCTCATAGTCCCCAAAGAGATAAAGCACTATGAGCTACTGTTGGGTATGTAAAATCTATATCCCTAAAGAACAGGACAAGATACCACTTGGCCCAGAGAGTTTAGGAAATGCCAGACCAGTGATTCCGCCAGCTTCTTAGTTCTGTGATTCTGTGATCATTGTCATCACTTTGCAAACCCCAAAACTTTGAGACACTTTAAAAAATTATTTTTACCTGGAAAATCCTAGTAAAGTGAAATATACTATATACAAAGTAATAGCAATGTTTTGGGATGATCAAGTGTACATGATTTTGCTGTTCTCAGTAATACAATCACCCACAACTACTCTGACAAACTTATGATGGAAAATCCTATCCATACCCAGAAACATAATTGATTGTGTCTGAATATAGATTGAAGCATTCTATCTTTCTTTTAATTTAATTTTTCTTGAAGGTTTTTAGGTTTTTTTAGGGTGGGAGATCTGTGTTTTCTTTCACAATTTGACTTTTATGGAAATATTTTGCATAACTTCACACGTGGTTTCTTAATTATGGGTGGGGATAAGGGAGAGAACCTAGAACTCAAAAAAAACCAATTATTAAAAAAAATTGTTTTGAATGTAACTGGGACAAATATTAAATAAATAAAATTTAAAAAACAACAAAAATGTTTTGTTTTGTTTTTTTTAAAGAAAAGAATGTAGAAAATAAGGTGTCATTTTCATGTTTTTCTTTCCTTGTGCATTAGGTGTGAGGAACGTGGCAGCATATTGACTTTTTCCTTTTCTTTTCTGTTGAATGTTGTAGTGTTTTGCTTAATGTCATTCATCATCAGACCAGCAGCCCTTATGGTTTAGCTAGTTACCATTCCAAACATGCAAATACTGGCCTGAATTTCTGGGCTGAGCAATGTCTTTACAAGAGGAAATCAGAAAGGAAGTTGAGAAAAAGGTTATCACTAATATCCAAGGGTGGAAGAGAGATTCCTAAAAAATAAATTAATTAATAAATAAATCTCTAAGAGTTAGGATGCTGTGGCCCTGCTAGTGAATAGCTCTACTTGTTAAGGAACTGAGAGCAAAAGTCAATTCTTTTGCCTACATGGCAGGTGCAGTTCAAATAAAGACTCTCAGTGCAAGCCACAAGGAAAGACTAAAAGAAAGCTGCCAACACTGCCCTATCTGTAAGCCCTTGTTCATAGTAGAACCAAGCAGAGGGGGGTAGGGGGGAAGAGAGGGGAAAAGATCTACCCCCCCTCATTCCTTATGCAAATTGCAATTCCCTCCCTCAGTGTTATTCCAGAGAAAAAAGGAAACACTATCTTCCAGCTCATAAATGTTAAGGAAATTTTGCTTCTGTGTCCATTATAGAACACAGGCAAAGCTGAGCTTGCCAAATGTGTAGGTTTTCTCATTAATCATAGATTATTGATTGTCAAATTTATCCACATAACCAGATTAGGGAAAAGTTGGTCTCCAAAATGAAAGTCTATAGACAAGAATAATAACAGAGTAAGGTCCATCAAGATTTCAACTAGATTTTCCATTTTACATGCCATGAAGAAATATAGGTGTTCCTAACTAGTATAAAGTTAAACATATACATATTGGATTCATCAAAATGTGGCCAGATAATGCCCTTTGTAACTCGTTCTAAATTCCATCTTCTACAGGCAGTCTTTCCCCATCTCTCTTAATTCGAAAAAGTCTTGACTTTTGTCATACCAGTGGACTCAGATGTCTCCAGAGGAGAGTTAGGCTGATTATTAGGCAGTTTTCCCTCACTTAAATCCCATTCACACACAAATCAAGATATTACCTTTGTGATAACATTGGTCCTTTTTGAGAACAAAGGACGAATCAACCAATCAACTAACCAACCAACAATAACAACAATAATAATTTCCTCTTTTAATTATGTACCATTTTTCCTGTGAGCGGTGAGGTTTTAGTAGAATGCCAGCCCTGCAGTCAGGAGAACTTGAGTTCAAATTTGATCTCAGACATTTACTAGCTGGGTGACTTTGGCCAAGTCACTTAACCCTGTTTGCCTCAGTTTCCTCATCTGTAAAATGAGCTGGAAAAGGAAATGGCAAACCACATCAGTATCTTTGCCAAGAAAACCCCAAATGGAGTCACTGAGAGTCAGACATAATTGGGACAACTCAACAATACACTTTTCCTGTATGTAGATTGTTTTACATATTTGTTAGCTTTTCCTTTGGATTGTAAACTTTTTGAGGGCAGAGATTATCTTTTGTCTTTATTTGTATCCCAAATCTTAACATTTGCAAGTGCTTATAGTAAATGCTTAACAAATGTTGGTTGACTGATCTCTGGTATTTCCCTAACACCCAGGCTTTGAAGAAATCATGAATCCTGACCATATGATCAAATTATATATCCATTGAACATACATATGCAAGCATATTACAAAAGTTGCTCTAACCAGGACTTTGGGGGATCGTACTGCTGATTTTCACACTCACTTTTAAAGTTGCTAACCTGAGATCATGGAGCTGATTTCATGGTTGCATAACCTTTCAGACTATCTTGGAAGGCTTGGATTTGGAGACTGGGTAAGTTTTCATATTTTAGTTAAAGAGATAATGTGGAAAATAATAAAATGTCTTAAAAAGACTTTTTATCTTTGACTATTAAGTATCTGGGCATATTAATGTATTGTCAAAGATATTAACAGTAAAGACTCATTAATTCAAAATTTGAAATAATTTAGACAAGACCTAAATTGAAGTTTACTTTTGCAGAATCTGTAAAAAATAATTTTGCTAAGTAAATGAAGAGATAAGTAGGGACATTTGACCTTCAGAGAACATCTATTTCAAATATCCTAGAAGTATTTATTTTGGACCTTATATTCATATATAAATGATAAATATATTTTCATGTCCTCTTTTACTTGTATTTCAACTTTATACTTGCAAACAAATAATTGCCACAATAATTTTTAGTTTTTTTATCTGTTTACCAAAGTCAACTTTCAAGTGTCTATAATAGACAACATCTCGAGTTTGAGTTATACTTGCATAAAAATAATAAAATTGCATTTCTTTTTAACCTATTTCTCTCTAATGGTTCCTATTCTACCCTTAAAATTTTCTTGTTTTTCTTTCATTTAATCTATTTTTTGTTATAATGAATTCTTATTATCTAATTAGGACATAATACTACATCTAGGTGACAGCTACTAGAGTGTCAGGAATGGAGTCAGGAAGAATTTGAGTTCAAATATTCACTAGCTGTGTGACCCTGGTCAAATCACTTAATCTCTATTTGCCTCAGTTTCCTTATCTGTAAGATGGATATTGTAATAGCACTGTTTCCCAGTGTTGTGAGAACCAAATGAGATAAAAACAAAATGGGTTGCCTTTTAGAACAAGGCAATTTAGGCACTAATGCCCATTCATTGATCTGTACATTAATGTACACATTAGTATTAATGTGTGTGTATATATATGTATATACATATATATATATATATATATATTAGCATCCCAAGCAGAGTTTTTTAATGAACTCTAAATCACTCCAGAGATTATCAAATTAAAAGCAAAAATCCCTTTGCAATTTAGAAGGAGAATATATACTTGTTAACTCCCTGGAGTTTGATCTGATATACAGATCCAAGTATAGAGTTCTAAAGTTGGATTTTAGTGAAGAAGCAGTAATAGGGTATGGGAATCTCAAGGATGAGAGAAAAAAAAAAAAGCTGCTCTTTCTTTTTTTACCACACAATCTTTTTACAGGGTTTCTGCCTATTATGATTTTGAAGCATCTTCAGAATATGTTCAGAGTTGGTTTAGGATCTTAACCATCATAAAAGAGAATCCCACATCTAGAAACCTTGGCACACTAAAACATAGGCTCATTGGTTCAAAGCCAGAATCTGGAATGTATCAGTAAGTGTTTAAGAATTGGCTCTCCAGAAAAAAAAGATGCCTGCAACTGGAGTTTAATTGCATCATTAACATTTTCTCTATTCCAAGGGTAGATAGACAATTCTTAAGGGTAGATAGGCAATTAACAAAATAATAAATCAAGCCCTGATTTACAGCAATTGCTTACTTTCAAGGTGTAACTGATCACACTGAAAAGTTAGCTTTTGGTTCTAGCATACTGCTATCTGGAAAGAACATTAAAAAAATACCTAGTCAAATTCCCTTTATTTTACAGATAAGGGAACAGAGGTTAAGACCATAAGCTCCTTGTTGGCAGGGATTATTTTAGTCTTTATAAACCCTATGCTTCATACAGTAATGTATGGTAGTGGGGATTCTTTTTTCCGGTATGAGTTAGATTGGATAACCTTTCTAATTCTAAAATTCTGTGATTCTGTGATGGTTGTCTGATAAATATTTGTTGAGTGAATGAACGAAAGAAAATAATAATAATAATAGCAATAGTAATGACATATCTCTCACTTTATAGATACAAAGAACATTTCCTCACAACCAATCTGTAAGGCAGGGAATACACGTATTATCCATAAAGTATGCTCCTGACATACTAATATCAGTAGAGCTCATTTTCTGATATATCTTTATGTGATGATCTGTCCACTTTATTTTATCTTGGTTTCATTATGACCACTATAGTACATCTTTAAAAGATGTAAGCTAAAATTAGTTATAGGTCTTGGGTCAGGGAACAGATTAGATCTGATTAGCTTCTATAGGAATGGAATAATCCATGACCTTTTGCTCATTAGTATCAATTAGTCCTAGTAAGGGCTTCTTAAACTTTCTCCATTTGTCTAAGAAATTTTTGTGACTCCCAAGTACATAGGTATATAAAATAGGATACAAACCAAACATTTACTAATGAATCATAATTTTGCGACTCCCATGTAAGACCCCATTAAGTTTAAGAAATTGGGACCTAAACAATTATCTTGGGATCTAAAGTCATAGAATTTTGGAGCTAGAAGGGATGTAAAGATTATCTAGTTTATTCCTCAGAGAAAACAGGCCTAGAGAGGTTGTCTCCTCTCTAACTGATGAATTTCTACCTATTCTTTAAAACTTTATTCAAATATTATATCTTTTAAGAAACCTTACCTAAATTCCCAGGTTTCTAAAGATAAGCCATTTATGTGAGTCTTTACCCACAAGTAGACTATAAGCTTCATAAGGGCATAGAAGATTTATTTTCAAATCCTACTGGACCAGACAGCCTTTAAATTCCCTTCCAATTAAATATGTGATCTTTTGATCTAAACTTTGTATCTTAACCAGTGAATAGCACAGTACCTCACATGTAGAAGGCACAAAATAAATGTTTTTTTACACCAAAAACAGAAAATCAGGATTTTGATTACTTGTATTGTCATTCTTATGTGACTGTGGGCAAATCATTTTGCATATTTGGGCCTCAATTTATTTTTCTGTTTAAAAAAAAAAGTTGGACTACATCAATGATGTCAAACTCAAATAGAAAAGGGGATGACAAATTCATATATAAGGATACCTATGGGTCTTGTATTTTTATTTCTTTTGTTAATTAGTTATTTCCCAATTACACAGTCTACTTGGGGCCCAATTCAGGAGTGTTATAAGCTGCATGCCTGAGCTTCATTTTTGATATTTCTACCACAGATGATCTCTTTAGTCCCATTACGTTGTGAGGTCCTTGAGGGAAGGAATTGTCTTTTGTCTCTTTATATCCTCAGATATATCTATATCTGGTCACTGGATCCAGATGGCTGTAGAGGGGAAAGTGAGGTGGGTGACATTGCACAGCTTTCCCTACCTCAAATCCAATTCAGTTACATGTCATGATATCACCTCCCTGATGTCATGGTCCTCTTCAAAGAACAAACAACAATAATCCCCTGCACTTAGCATAGTTCCTAGCACATAGTAGGTACTTAGTAAATGTTTATTGATTGACTAGTCCCTCATAGTCTGAGGTATGTTGGTAAATGTTTAACAATCAGTTCTCTGGAAAGAAAACTGTACCTGTGGAATACTTTTAAGTTTAGTCTAATTATTAATATTTTCTTCAACATTTTCTTAAGTCTAGAAAATCAACAAAATAATCAATTAAACCAATCTTGGTTGGTAATCTTTGCTTATTCCCAAGATTTAAATGCTCATCCTGAAAACTTAACAGTCAGTTATGGTTTGAAAGGGCTTCAGCACACTGATGCTGCATGAATAGATTTTCTGACTTATTATAAGTATTTTCCTCTACCCTCTCTCTCTCCCATAGTAAATTGATTGAAGATAAATTAGATAAGAAATAAAGGAAGACTTAGAAGGTATGTAATGGAAAGCACGGAATAGAGGTATGATCTGGGAAAGATTTCATTCCTATAAGTGAGTATAATATAATAAGTGTCATTAATCACATGTACCATTGCTCAAAAGAAACAATTTAGAATATCATTTTCCAAATTATAATTTAAAAGTTGAATTTTCATATGGAAATTTTTCTGTCCTTGATTCTTCATTACAATTTGGTAAACCAACAATACTTGTTATTCATGTTATTCATGATAACAACCTGATTATTATTTTTAAATGTTTTTAGGATTAAACATAACACAATTAAATGCCTACATCTCTCTCACCTTTCAAAATGTTGCTCATATGTAGAAAGCTATCCCTTCTCAAAGATAAATATTCTACTTATTACCAAGGTTCCATTTGTCTTTTGGCTACCTACATTTTTTGTGTACTTGGTGAATCTTGTGGGGATTTCTTCTCAGGTTATATATTCTTCATGGAGAGGTCACAGGAAAGGAGAAATAGAGAGGGTTGAATGACTATGGCTAGACTAAATGAGGACAAATTAGTTTCTCATGTTTAAAAAGTGAAGTTAATGTTTTAAAAATCAATTCATTTTTGCTGTGAAAATTCATCTGTTCGCATAGATAGTTGTATTTTTCTCCCAGTGGGTGACAGAATCTATATTGTAAGCACACCCCAAATGTTTCCTTTTCATAATTATCTAAAGCACAGACGAGTCTTGAAAAGACAATTGTATAGTTTCTTGTGTTGCTTCATGGGCTTTAAGTGCCCACAAAGAGGATTCCTTATATGCTTTAATTTCTCTTTCTTTTTCTGACTGTAAAGACCCATGGGGTAAATGCCAGTCCCACAATCCTGCAGTTATATGGTTACTGTCAGCCTGCTCAAATGATGCTTCCTGTTCATTAGGCCTCCTTTCATCTCACTACAATGTCCTGGCTTTGCTGCAATTCTTAGTCAACGCCCATCTCTTCAATAGCTTGTGAATAGTATTAAATGGTGTTTATGCTAGCTATTGTTGCCTTTTGTGTGGTTTGTCTAATTCACAGAGAAAAGTCTGCTTTTGTGGTCTAAGACCAGCTACGTCATGGCACACCATGTGCCTTCTGATGGGCTCCAGTCCTGCTGAGTGATAACATTACAGGCCAGAACTCCTTTGCAACACAATCCAGCATTCTTAACACAGTCAATACTCTCACAGGCAGACTAGTTTACTCTTTTTATTAAGAGGTAGGGGGAGATAAAGCACAAACAAATACCCAACCCTGGAACAAAACAAAAAAAGGAGGGTAAGTTCAACTGATTTGCAACTTATTCAGCCAGGCCAGAAGTGAGAGAGCAAAGAGAAAGAAAATCACAGATTTATTCTGTTAGCAACCAGAAGGGCCAGGTGTACCAACCAAGAGTAAATCATTCACATTTTAGGAGTAAGATTGCATTATGGTTTCAAGGTATTGTTTGAAATGACACTTAAAACCTGAGTCACTACTCTGCTGTGCTTTCTCTAAAGGACTCACAAAAGAGAAAGAATATTGTATTGATGATTACATTATCCCCCCAGTTCAGGAGTCTTTGCAGGGCAGGTATGTTGCTATGTCTTGAAAGGGCTTTTGATGTAAGAAGATCATTAGAGGCTCAGTGTGTAATTGATCCTTAGCTGTCCTGGCTTTTGCTACTATGGGTTATTTCATCCTTTTGCACTACATAATCCCTTTTCTAGTTATCTACAATCTTTTTTTTTTTTACATCCCTAATGGTAGCTTATATTTTAGTTTATTTTTCCCTGAGAAGAGTAACTTTTTTTAGACAAAAAAGAGTTAGATACTCAGGAAGGGGGAGGATTCACTGTTAGCTGATTGAGAATCTGCTACTGTGCTGTGAGGCCAATTTGTTTTTCTCATGTCTTTTCAGTGTCTGACATCAAAACAAAACAAAACAAAACAAAATCATAGCCAGGAATTTTTTTTTTAAAAGGAAGTGATAATAATTTAAAATGTCACCAAGTATAATTTTTGGAATAAAAATAATATAAGAAATTTATCAGGTTGAGGAAAAGATTCTACTTAAGCTTTGACTTGTTAATTTTCCTCTGCTCCAAATGAGAGAACATGGAGCTTAGATAGAGAACTGGTCTCAGAATTAGGAATATCTGGGTTTGAGTTTTGCCTCTGATAAATGAATACTGGCTATAGAACCCTGTGCAAATAACTTAATTCTTCCATGCTCTAGGTCTGAGAAGATGCTGATCTACTTTGATAGAGGGAATTCTATAAATCAATGAAATTGAGAATCCTATCAACCCTTAAATAGTTATGGAGTTCCCACTCAGCCTGGGACTGTGCTAGGTGCTGTAGAAGTTTACATAATCACTGAGAAGGCAAAAGTAATATAAAACAACAAAAAAATTAATGCTAAGCTAGAACACACATTAAGTGCTCACTCTAAGGAATTCAGAAAAAAAGAGGAGATATTAATCTGAGCTAGAATACTTGGGTAAGGCTTTGTGAAAGGAAGCAGGATCTGTGTTGGATCAGAAAAGATGGGGTAAATTTGGGAAAATGGAAAAAGTAGTTAATTCCTTTTTTTTTTCCCTTGAGAGAATTCTGATGAGATCGATGGCAATGATGGTGATGATGATGATGATGATGGCAATGACAACAATAACAACCTCAGTGAACTTCACAGATGGGAACATGCATGATGTAAAGTGTGAGAACAGAAAAGAAACCTGGAGCCTAAGGGATAGTTACACAAAGTAAGTTTGTAGCACTTTATGCTACAAATTACTTTATAGATGTCATTCCACTGATTAGCTTGAAACAATCTGGAAACATTTGGTAAGGGAAAGTGTTACTCCTTTTTACAGATGAGAAAACTAAGGCTCTCAACTGTCCTGTTCTGCTCAACTTCACATAGCTAGTTAATGGCAGAGACAAGATTATCACCTAGGTCTTTTGCTGAAAATCCAGTGAGCCTTCCCTTGAGCCATGTTGACTGGAACCAGACTACATAAAGATCTGAATATTAGTGGAATTTGGATTTGATAATATGGAGAGGCATTCACTTTTTTTCATCCATTAATTACATAATCATAGAACACCTACTATGTGCAAAGAAAGCACTGAGCTATGCACTGAGGGTCACACAATGGTGACTAAGACATTATTTCTGCCCTCAAGCAGAGTGCAATCTATAGGGGAAATAGCATGAATTAGTGGATTATAAATGACTGTGATAAAAAGTATAACAGGATTTCAGAGAAAGAAGTTATATCTGGCTTCAGGGATTAAATGTGAGCAAGGTGGTCTTTGATCTGGTTCTTGAAGAAGGGCTAGGATTGTTAACAGGTAGGGATAGTAGAAAGAATATTGGCATGAGAAAATATGAGGTCTGAAGGAATTTAGAGAACAATGACTAAAAATAACTGAAATTTATATGATATTTTAAGGTTATGCAAATCATGTTATCTATGTTAATTTTGTTTGATTCTCATAACAACTCTGCATATAAGGAGTAATTTTTACATTTTTACACAGATGAGGAAACAGGCTCAGAGAAGTTAATTTATTGGGCATATAGCTATTAAATATTAAAAGTGCCATATTGCCTCTTTTTGGGGGGCAGGGTTAAGGGACTTTTCCAGAGTCATGCAGTTAGTTTCTGAAGCTGGATTTGAATTCAGATTCCCCTAATTCTAGGGTTAGTAGTCTATCTACTGTGTCACCTAGCAGTCCTCTAACTGTACCACCTAGCTGCTTTCATGTTGACTCTTAAAGAAGGAAGGTAATTGTTGGTGGTGGTGGTGGTGATGGTAATGGTGATGGTGATGATGTGTATGTGTGTGTGTGTGTGTGTGTGTGTGTGTGTGTGTGATGAACCCTTTTAGCAGTCTGGTGAACCCTATTGTCCCCTTCTTTGAACGGTTTAAATACATGAAATAAACACATAGAGTTAGAAAGGGAAAATAATTAGAATGAAAATACATTTTTTGAAATATTTTTAAAAAGCAAATTCAGAAACCCTAAGTAAGAATCCTTGCTCTTTGAGAATAGGATAAAGGAATGATAAGAGATAAGACTTGAAAGACTGATGATCATTGTTGGATTCCAGAGTGCCTTCATTACTGTTGTTGTTCATCCTTCATTCTGGAAGAGGACCAATAATATCAGGAGGGTGATGTCTTGACTTGCAAATGAATTAGATTTAAATGAGACAGAGCTGTGCACTCATCAGTCTCACTCTCTCCTTCAGGGTCATCAGAGTCCTATTGCAAAACATAAATCAGGACAACTAGTGATGGTCCTGGCTATAGTGGGAGACCTTTTTAAACTAAGGTCTTTTCCCAGATTTCTGTCCAAGGCAATGCCCATTCTATAATTAAAGTCTAAGTAAGAATTAAAGCAAAAGATGGCCTAGTTTGACTTCACAAAAGAATTACTAGACTAAGGAGTTTGGATTTTCTCCAATGAGACAAAGAAAGTCATTGAAGATTCTTGAGCAGAGGATGGACATTTTTAGTTCTTTGGGAAGATTAATCTGTCTGTGATGCAGCAGAGCTGTATTGGATAGTTGTGAGTTGGGGATGTTGGTAAGGAGCTACTGCAACAGACCAGGTAAGAGATGATGACATTATATAACCTGGATTGTTAGCATTGAGAATAGAAAAGAAGAAAAATGCTTAATAGGCAGACCAACAAAACTCTTTTTTTTATTAATACTTTTTATTTGCAAAACATATGTATGGGTAATTCCTAAATATTAACCCTTACAAAGCTTTCTGTTACAAATTTTCCCCCCTACTGCCCACCCCTCCCCTAAATGGCAGGATATCCACTACATGATAATTATGTTAGAATACTTAAGAAATCGAATATATGTATAGTTATTGCCACATAACATTTTTTGTGTAGGAGAAATCGTTTCTACCAGAAATAATAATCCGATAAAGGAAATACAATGCAAGCAAACCTCAATAGAGAACATGAAAATGTTATGTTGTGGTCCACATTTCACATCCCTCTCTCTGGGTGTATATGGCTCTCTTCACTGAACAATTGGAATTGGTTTGAAGCATTTCATTGTTGAAGAGAGTCATGTCCCTTAGAACTGATCCTCATATAGTATTGTTGTTGCCGTGTATAATGATCTCCTGGTTCTGCTCATTTCACTTAGCATCAGTTCATGCAAGTCTCTCCAGGCCTCTCTGAAATCGTCCTGCTGGTCGTTTCTCACAGAGCAATAATATTCCATAACGTTCATATACCATAATTTATTCAGCCACTCTCCAATTGATGGGCATCCATTCAGTTTCCAGTTTCTAGCCACTACAAAAAGAGCTGCCACAAACATTCTTGCACATGTGGGGCCCTTTCCTTCTTTTATGATTTCTTTGGGATATAAGCCCAATAGAAACACTGCTGGGTCAAAGGGTATGCATAGTTTGATAACTTTTTGAGCATAGCTCCAAATTGCTCTCCAGAATGGTTGGATCCGTTCACAGCTCCACCAACAATGCATCAGTGTCCCAGTCTTCCCACATCCCCTCCAACATTCATCGTTATCTGTTCCTGTCATTTTAGCCAATCTGACAGGTGTGTAGTGGTACCTCAAAGTTGTCTTAATTTGCATTTCTCTGATCAATAATGATTTGGAGCACCTTTTCATATGATTATAAATAGTTTTAATTTCATCATCTGAAAATTGTCTGTTCATATCCTTTGACCATTTATCAATTGGAGAATGGTTTGAATTCTTTTTATTTTATTTTATTTTTTTTACATTTTTTTTAATTTTATTTTTTAAATTTTATTTGCATAACATATGTGTGGGTAATTCTTCAACAATAACCCTTACATAGCTTTCCGTTACAAATTTTCCCCCCACCTCCCCACCCCTCCCCTAGATGGCAGGATATCCACTACATGTTAATTATGTCAAAATATTGGTAAATCGAATATATGTATACATATTTCCAAACTTGTCATTGTTGTGCAAGAAAAATCTTGTCTACACAAACGATATATCAGATAAAGGAAACACAATGTAAGCAAACATCAATCAAGGAGTATGAGAATGATATGTTGTGGTCCACATTTCACATCCCTCTCTCTGGGTGTATATGGCTTTCTTCAGTGAACAATTGGAGGTGGTTTGAAACATTTCATTGTTGAAGAGAGCCATGTCGAATGGTTTGAATTCTTATAAATATGAGACAATTCTCTATATATCTTAGAGATGAAACCTTTATCAGAACCCTTAAATGTAAAGATGATTTCCCAATTTGATCCTTCCCTCCTAATCTTGTTTGCATTAGTTTTGTTTGTACAGAAATGTTTTAACTTGATATGATCAAAATTATCTATCTTGTGTTCAATTAAGAGTTCCAGATCTTCTTTGGACATAAATTTATTCCATCTCCACAGGGCAGACCAACAAAACTCTTGAACCTATTGCATATGTAGGCAAAAGAAAAGCAATGTTAGAATAATTGCATGGATGACTAGAATAACTATGATGTCATTAACAAAAACAGAAACATTATGACGAATTCTTGGATAAGAGGAAAGATAGGTACATTTCAGTTTAGCTTCTAGTAAGACAACTGTGTGAAATTACTGAGGAAACCATTGGAAATATGGGCCTGGTGCTCAAGAGAGAGATCAGGACTAAAGATCATCAATATGGAAATCATTAGCCTAGAAGTTAAAGTCATGGATGTGGATAAAATCCCAAGGGAGAAAACTAAAAAATTAAAAAATAAAAATAGAATTATAAATCGGCAGTCATCAAACCACTTGGTATTGGCTAAGAATAATACTATAAGCAAATTAGAAGAACAAAGACCTCTTAGATCTGTAGAAAAGGAAGGAATTTGTGGCCAAAGAAGAATTAGAGTACATTATGGAATGCAAATGAATAATTTTGATTATATTAAGTTAAAAAAAATTTTGTATAAACAAAATCAATGCAGACAAGCTTAAAAGGGAAGCAGCAAACTAGGAAAAAAAAATTTATACCCAAAGGTTCTGATAAAGGCCTCATTTCTTTTTTTTTTTT
>JAJPUD010005573.1:114395-154913 GCA_023553655.1 Myrmecobius fasciatus
TTTTTTTTTTTTTTTTTTTTTTTGCTGAGGCAAATGGGGTTAAGTGACGTGCCCAGGGTCACACAGCTAGGGAATGTTAAGTGTCTGAGACCAGATTTGAACCCAGGGCCTCCTGACTTCAGGGCTGGTGCTCTATCCACTGCGCCACCTAGCTGCCCCCCTCATTTCTAAAATATATAGAAAACTGACTCAAATTTATAAGAATACAAGCCATTTTCCAGTTGATAAATGGTCAAAGGATATGAACAGACAATTTTCAGATGAAGAAATTAAAATCATTTCTAGTCATATGAAAAAAATGCTCTAAATTGCTATTGGTCAGAGAAATATAAATTAGGACAACTCTGAGATACCACCACTACACACACACACACACACACACACACACACACACACACACACATACACACCTCTCAGATTGGCTAAGATGACAGGAAAAGATAATGATGAATGTTGATGGGGAGGTGGGAAAACTGGGACACTAATACATTGTTGATGAAGCTGTGAACTGATCTAACATTCTGGAGAACAATATGGAACTATGCCCAAAATGTTATCAAACTGAGTATACTTTTTGATCCAGCAGTGTCTCTACTGGGCCTGTATCACAAAGAGATCATAAAAAGGGAAAGGGACCTATGTACGCAAAAATGTTTGTAGCAGCCCTTTTTATAGTGCCAAGGAACTGGAATTTGAGTGGATGTCCATCAATTGGAAAATAGCTGAATAAGTTATAGAATATGAATATTATGGAATATTATTTTTTTATAAGAAACAATCAATAGGATGATTTCAGAAAGGTCTGGAGAGACCTCTATGAACTGATACTAAGTGAAGTTGAGTCCAAAAGAATGTAGTGCACAGCAATAACAAGATGATGTGATGATCAATTCTAATGGGCGTGGCTCTTTTCAACTGTGAGGTAATTCAGGACAATTGCAATGGTCTTGTGATGAAGAAAGCTATCTGCACCCAGAGAGAATCATTTGAAGGAGCAGCAGTATCTAGGACTTAAAAAAAAACATAGAAAAGTCATATGTGTGTGTGTGTGTTTTTGTGTATGGATATAAATATATAGATATAGACAATTAGATGACAAAATCATAGCACTCTGGGCTTTGAATCACAAAGACCTAAGTTCAAACTCCAGGCTCAGACACTTCTTAGTTGTATGACTTTGGGCAAGTCATTTAATACTGTTTGTCTCAGTTTTCCCTTCTGTTAAATGAACTGGAGAAGGAATTGACAAACCACTCCAGTGTTCTTGTCAAGAAAACCCCTCAAAAAGTCATGAAGACTTGGATATGACTGAAAACAATTTAACAACAAGAACAACAATATATGTTTTTATATGGCCTGTGGATAGAGCTCTGGGCATGAATTTAAGAAGACCTGAGTTTAAATCTGTCCTCACACATTAGCTGTTATTGTGAAGAACAAAAGAGATAACATATGTAATCCTTAAAGAACCATGTAAATGCTAGGTATCATTTTTAGAGGAGAAAGATCCAGGAGAAGGATAGTTTGAATATTCAAAAGAAAGAAGGGATACTTAAAAGAGCAAAAGTAGGGATTATAAGAAAATGGGAAAGAAAGAAAAGTTGATGAGTTATCCTTAGATAGAAAAAAGGGACAATTTCCTCCAAGGTAGAAGTCAAAGATGAAGATACAAAAAATTATTGAGGTAAAGAGAAGGAAAATTCAAAGTCTCTATAAAATAAAAGATATGGTCACCTGCTGAAAGTGAGAAAAGAGAATAAAAACAGCACCTTGAGGGTAGTGCTGAAGATTTGGAACAGGAGTTGTAGGGAATGTGGTAAGGAGTTAAGAAATGATGAACAAAAAAATTGCTAAATAGCTTTGAGGGCTCAACTGTTATTAAATGGTAGAGCAAATTAGAATAATTTAATTCCCAGTGGATAGAGCACCAGCCCTGAAGTCAGGAGGACCTGAGTTCAAATCTGGCCTCAGACACTTAACACTTCCTAGCTGTGTGACCCTGGGCAAGTCACTTAACCCCAATTGCCTCAGCAAAAAATAATAATAATAATAATAATAATAATAATTCTCTTTTCCAGATTTAGAGATGGCAACAGAAAAACAGACAGGGGATGTTCCTTAGCTTTGGAACCTTACAAAGGTGGAAATGGCAGAAATTCAAAGAGTAAGGGATTCTATGATACTTGGGTGAATGGGGATGGCAGGATGCATTTTTTTTTCAAATTTATTTTATTTAAAGAAACAGAATAAGAAAAAAAAAAAGAAAAACAGAAAAGGAATACAAGACAAAATGAAACAAAAGAGAATATTGTCATGTGCCCAGCAAAATATCAGGGAGTATTCAAAATATGTAACAACAAATTACCAGATCAAGAAAGTATATATATTAGTGGAAGAAATAATATTCATAAATGTCCATTTTTTCTTTACTTCTTTGTAAGTTATTCTTTTGTTCTCTACTGCGTACCTTTTTTACTTTATTCTTTTTTACCCTTTCATCTCCATCTCTAGCCCCAAGCAAGCTATACTTAAGAAAGGATATATTTATATATACATATGTAGATATATACATATACACACACATATACCTCCACACATACACACATAAACATATCTTTCCTATCTCTGTTGATTCATTAAATTCTGCTCTATAACTCAGCTTACTATTACTTAATCTCCCCCCACTCAGGGATCCCTTGTCTTTTTCCCTCACTCTTTGCTTCCCCATCCACATATCCCTCCCACCTTATTTCTTTATAGATTTTGGAGGATGCTATATGCTTTATGATATATATATATATACATATATATAGTGCTGCCTATTGAACCCATTCCCAACGTGACTAGGTTTTCAGAACTATGAGCCCTCCTCCCTCCTCTAATGCCTCTGTGTCTATTCTTCCTCTGCACCTCATTTGTATAATATAACATAATTATTGTGTTTACCTCAACTTTGCCCCAATTTTTCTTTTGAGCTACCCAATTGTTGATGCTAATCTTTTTTTTTCATTTTAAAATTTTTCGTTTTCAAAATACATACAAAGATAGTTTTCAACATTCAGTCTTGCAAAATCTTGTGTTCCAAATTTTTTCTCCCTTTCCTCCATCCTCTCCCCTAGATGGCAAGTAATCCAATATATGTTAAACATGTGGAGTTCTTCTAAACATATCTCTATATTTATCGAGCTGCCCAAGAAAAATCAGATCAAAAAGAAAAAAAATGGGAAAAAATAAAAAGCAAGCAAACAACAAAAAAGGTGAAAATATTGTGTTGTGATCCACACTCAGTCTCCATAATTCTTTCTCTGAATGTAGATGGCTCTCTCCATCACAAGACCACTGGAACTGGCCTTTGAAAAGAGCCACGTCCATCAGAATTGATTATCATAGAATCTCGTTGTTGCTCTGTATCATGTTCTCTTGGTTCTATTCACTTCATTTAGCATCAATTCATGTAGGTCTCTCAAGGCCTCTCAGAAATCATCCTACTGATTGTTTCTTATAGAACAATAACTGATGGCATCCACTCTGTTTAGAATTCCTTATTACTATAAAAAGGACTGATATAAACATTTTTGCACATGTGGGTCCTTTTCCCTTTTTTTATTATCTCCTTGGGATATAAGCCCAGTAGAGACACTGCTGGATCAAAGGATGTGCCCAATTTGATAGCCTTTTGGGCACAGTTCCATATTGTTCTCCAGAATGGCTGGATCAATTCATAAGTCCACCAACAATGTATTAGTATCCCAGTTTCCCCATCTCCCCTCCAACATTCATCATTATCTTTTGCTGTCATTTTAGCTAATCTGAGAGGTGTATAGTGTTACCTCAGAATTGTCTTAATTTGCATTTCTCTGATCAAGAGTGATTTAGAGCATTTTTTTTCATATGACTAGAAATGGTTTTAATTTGTTCATTTAATTTCTTCTTGTCTGTTTATATCCTTTGACCAAGTTGATGCCAATCTTAAACATATGCTATACATTTCCCATGTTAAAAAAAAACCCATAAATAATTTGTCTTGGTTGAGTTCCTTGAAACTGATCTTTGATATTAGCTCTTATATGTTAAATTTTCTATTAAGTTTGGTTGATATAAAGTCCTGAAAATCTCCAAGTTCCTTAAATGTCTATTGTTTCTCATTCAAAATTATGGATAATTTTGCTGGATGTGATATTTTTAACTTCAGGCCTAGTTCTTTTGACTGTTAGTAGATATGATTCCAGGACCTGCATTCTTTTATTGTGGCTGCTGATAAATCCTGTACAATTCTAGTTGTAGCTGCAGTGTATTTATTTGATTTAGTTTTTTCTTGTTTCTTGCAACATTTTCTCTTTGTTCTAGGGATTTCTAAATTTGGCAATAATGTTCCTATGTGTTTTCACAAAGGAACTTTTTTGAGGTGGTGATCAGTAGATTTTTTAAATTATTATTATTGTTTCTACTTTCCTCTCATATTTTAGAACTCCAGGACATTTTTCTTGGATTATTTCTTGCATTATTAGGTCAAGGTCCTTTTTTTGGTCACAACTTTCAGGCAATACAATTATTCTTATATTTTCCCTTCTTGATCTGTTTTCTAGCTCTGTCATTTTTCTTAGTTCATGCTCTGTTCTATATTTACATTCTTGATAATCTGTTTTGTTATTTCTTGGTCTCTCATAGCTTCACTAGCTTCCCCTTTACAAATTCTAATTTTCAAAGAAGTATTTTTATCTTTGAGACTCTATCTCCTTTTCTAGTTGGTTAACTTTTTTTTTTCCCACAATCTTCTTGTTTTTCTTGGTTGGTTTTTATTTTTAATTAGATTAGTTTTTCTTCAATGTCTTCCATTTTATTTTTAAATTCTTTTTTGAGTTCTATAAATTCTCTTTGGGGAGGTAGCCATTTCATTTTTCTCTTTGGGGTAGAAGCTTTTTTACTTCACTGTCCTCTGAAGATGAATCCCAGTCTTCCCTGTTCCCATAGTAAATTTCTATAGTGGGATTGTTTTTTTTTTGCTGGTTCTTTTTTTTTTTTTTTTTTTTTTTTTTTTAAGGTAATAGTATAAGCACCTCTAATCCTGGAATGTGCAGATTGTGTCTCTGCCTTCACTTCAGCTCTCCCCTCTGACTTGATCCCCAAACCAAGAATTCCCTGCTCTAGCAAGTGCTGGAACCCACCAGTATCTTTGCCCCCCTGCTTCTGTACTCACCAGGTGTTCCTTCTTGACGAGGGTCCATCTCAGCAGCACAATTGGACCTAGCAGAGGTTACCTCAATCTTCCCAAACTCAGACTCTGACTCCACAGTCTGGGAGGTGAAAGTTCCTGTGATTCCTTTTGAAGCTTTAATCAAACCCAGCTAGCCTGAGGCCTCCCCACTTGATGTTTCTAAGGAGCTAGCTCAGAGGTATTTGCACTTCAGACAGGTTAATCCCAGCCCAGGGTCTTTCTTCAGATATTATTGAGTTGTATCCAGAGGACCCTTGTCCTGAACATTTTGTTCATAGTGATCTTGATTTTTAACCAGTCTATGTTCCCCCAGAGGCACAAATTGCTTCTATTTGTAGAGCAAATCAGGAGAGCTTAAAAGTTACCAACCTGCTCCAGCATCTTCCCAGAATCCTCCCCCTGACAGGATGCATTTAAAAAAATAATTGATCTTTTTCTGATAGATGTGGCTTTTCTCAATGATGAGATGATTCATGCCAGTTCCAATGATCTTATGATCATGAGGGCCATCTACACCCAGAGAGAGGATTGTGGGAACTGAGTGTGGATCATAACATAGCAGTTTCACTTCTTTTGTTGTTTGCTTGAATTTTATTTTCTTTCTCACCTTTCATCCTTTCTGATCAGATTTTTCTTGTGCAGGAAGATAATTGTGTAACTATATATGCCTATATTCAATTTACATTTTTTTTTTTTTTTTGCTGAGGCAATTGGGGTTAAGTGACTTGCCCAGGGTCACACAGCTAGGAAGTGTTAAGTGTCTGAGATCATATTTGAACTCAGGTCTTCCTGACTTCAGGGCTGGTGCTCTATCCACTGCACCATCTAGCTGCCCCTACATATATTTTTTTTTACTGTGATTAACATGTATTACTTGCCATTTAGAGGAGGGGTTGGGAGCAAGGGGGGGGGAATTAGAACACAAGGTTTTGCAAGGGTCCATGTTGAAAAAAGGAGTATTTAAATAAGTGCAGTCTGGGGAAAAAAAAAAAAAAAAAAAAGAATGGACAGAGGGGTAACCTGGAAGCAAGACTTCTGAGAAGCTGTTGTATTGTTTTAGACATGAGGTGCTAAAAGCCTAGAGTGTGTACAATGAGAATGGGGTGGGGGGGAGTCTGAATGTGAGACATTTCAGAAAGAAAAAAACAGATCTTTCTGCATTTGAATATAGCTGACAATTATTTATACAGCAACTCCCCACCCTCTAATAAAATGGGGAAACACTTCATATTTATATCGTACTTACAGGCTTACAATTCAACAAACCTGGGAAGGTAGGTGATACTAGTATTATCTTACTCATCTTCTAGAAAAGAAAACTTAAGACTTGGAGGAATAAAGTGATTTGCCCGAGGTGACTCACATGGTGAGAGTAGGCAGCAAGATTTTAACCCAGGTGTCTTGGCTTCAAATCTAGTGCTATCAATCATGAAGGCATTTGACATTTTTTTTAATAGTTATTAAAGTAACTTCACGTAGAAGAGGATGATGTTATTGTAACTAAATCAAAATCAACTCAATAAGAAATTGGATAATATTTGATAATTGAGCTAGGAATACTTCACTTTGGTGCTATGAGGGACTTTGATTTTATTTATGTGGGTTCTCCTTTTAACCCAGTATGTTGTCTGTTCATTTGCATGGGTGACATGTGTTTTTCATCCTCTTTGTTTTTCCAGTGTGAATGATTAGGTCGGTCTTCTTCAAATTACTGCGATTTTTCACTGAGGAAACTGAGATGTTTCAACAACTTGATGCATTTAATGGAAGAGGAATATCCATCAATAGGGAATTATTCTTTTGTTTGAACTCTATGGAAGACATATTCTATAACCATGGTAAATACTTTAAGTGAATATTTATTTTCTTATTTTATGCCTCACTTGATGTTCATGCTCAAGAAATCCCATTAAACTTAAGAATTTAATAGAAGTTGCTTTTTAAAAAATTCAAAGACTCGGCTGCTGATAATCTCATTTTATTCACTGAGCATCTATCAACAACACTTTTAGGCTGTGGCTATAAAGGATGAATTAATGAAGTGAGACATCTCAGGACCCTGACCCCAGAATCTTGAGAACAGCAATACTTGCACCTCAGTACCTGTAGTCTTCATCTACAATCCCTTTGGAGATGTAGGCTGAAAATTGCTCTTGCCTTTCACCACAGATATTGAAGACCTAGAAAAGAAAATTCTTGCCTTGACAATTCAAAATCCTTGGCATTAAATGGTTCAGCATCAGAAATGGATGTGATTTTATTAGTGAAAATGATATTAAAGAAGAAACATTACCAGGGATGTACTGAAACCAGTTCTAGCCAACTTGCAAGAGAGTCTGTTGCTCAATTTTTAGTGTGAACATTTGCATTTCAGAAACCAACAATGGCTATAAAACTATAAAAACATAAATTTATGGTTTTGTTGCTTTTCTGGATAAGAAAGTGTCAAGATACAGATTAAACTTAAAAGTTTAGGTGCTTTTTTTTTCTTTTGAAATATTGGTTGTTGAACATTTACCAATATACTTTATTTATATTTATGTTTATAAATATAAATACAGCAGAAAGCTCAGGAAAGTTATTACCAGACTGGATCCTACTAATAATAACACTAACAATAAATGATAAATGATAATAATAACTAGCATTCATACCACTTTTTAAAATTTACAAAGTACTTTATATCCAATATTCCATTTGAACCTCACAATACCCCTGATCATTACTATCTGTTTTGCTGCTGTGTCCTAAGGATCATGGGAACCTATCTGACTTACAGATAAAATATTCTCTATTTCTCATCTCTCCCATTAAAAAGTGAATTCCTTGAGATCAGCAATTGTTTTGTTCTTTGTAATCTTAGTGCTTAGTATATAGTAAATGCTTTTAACTAATGCCTTTTTCATTCATCCAGGAATCAACTCAAACTAGAAATTTTAATTTATACTATTTAGGAATTCAACAAGTATTTAAGTACTTAATATATTCCAGGCACAATTCTGGGTGCTGGACATACAAAAAACTCAGTCTCTGCCCTCAAGGAGTTTACATCCTATTGGAATATACAACAATGAAAATAAACATAGTTAAATATTTTAAAACAGAACTAGGTTTCTGGTTATATCCTATCACCCTATGTGGCCAAAGTTTTATCTTTAGTTGCTTACAAGATGTGTAGCCTTCTATGACCATTAAACATCTTCTACATTTTTTAAAGGCAATAAGCTGCCATGGTGCCTGGGCCTCTCTGAGATCTCACATATATATTATGGTTTAAGAAGATATAATTCTTTCCAAATGGATAAATTATTCTTCATTTCTAAAGTCAGAGCAAGCTATCATAATTTAAAAAATACTTTATCTGCTAACATTGAATGACCCCCCCCCCCAAATCCTCTGAGATTCAGTTGGGATATTGCTGATAAACAACTTGGGGGGAGGGAGAGACAGTTTCTATAATTAATATGTTCCTTTCCCTCTGTTTATGTATCTAAATTGATTTCCAATATTTGAAATTTAAACAATAAAGGAAACCTTAGTTTTCAACTCTACAGATAAGAGAGACAATGTATGCAACCTCCCCATTGATTCACTCTTCTATTTTCATAGATTCACTCACTTGAAAGAATCATTAAACACAAGAGAAAATGATTTGTTCCCATTGATTAGGTGACATGCAGCTCTGATAGTCATAGTTTTATATTAAAGTTATTAATTATGTCATTATTATAATTTTCAGACTCAAGGATAAATCCTTCAGGTTCTGACTGTATGTTGCATAAATAAATGCCTCTTTTACCAGAAGTGATCCAGGATCAGCAATAACAAATTCAAAGGACAGGAGCTTAGTTTATAAATCACCCCAAGCAAAAGAAAACTTCCGTTGACTAGTTATATGATTATCTCTAAAAATGTGGATTCCTCAGAATTGCCATTATTTCTACACTGCAACAAGCCAGAGGATCATTGTTAACTGCAAGCACAGAGGAAAGATGCCTTGCCATTGTTCATTTAAATTCTATTCTCATTCTCCCAAGAATTTCACTGCTTAAGGTTAATAAATTACAGCCGAGTAAAGCCAGGCTTAATTTGGGTCTTCCCAAAGGCTTTGCTGAACTACATTTTCCATATTGACTGAGGGTTCTCTGTGCCTGTCTAATTCTCAGTAACTTTTTTTCCCTGGTAGTGATTGCCAAGAAATTAATTATGACAAGCAGGGAAGTGTCTATAAGTCTTTAGCCTAGTTGCTGCTGACTACACAACCCCAGCTTCCAAGTGGAGGTTTATGTGTTCAGACCAACAGATTATTTGCCCAAGAACCCACTTCCTAGGAAAGCCAGTGTTTCAACAGGTCTAGAGGTCTCTAGCCCCTATTCTTTCTTCTAGGAGATTTTAGGAAGTTCCACAATAACTACAACTATTACCTTGGGAGCCTAGGCCATATTATGCTTGACATTTGACAGATGCCAGTAAAAGGCTCAGCTTCCTTTTCAGGGTGGGGAAAGTGGAGGACTAAAGCATTTGTGAAGTGAGTGACTGATGTTTAAATGTCAAAGTGGTCCTGCTGAATCAATAAGCACAGACTATTTGTACAATAACAAAGCCTAGGTGTGAAAGGTTCTCTCTAGCTACCCTACAGTGCAAATGCATTTTTTTTTCTTTCGTTTTCAATAATGGGAAAACTGTTAAGATATTACTGTTTACATGTCTTTGCCAAGTACTGAGTGGTTAAATGTTGAAGATTAATTTTGCTGATTGGATGTAATTTTTTTTTAGATTAGATGTATTTTCCATCTGAAAATATGAAATAGGGACTTTAAGTGGAGAGCTAAAATTGCAAGGGCCCTTTAATTAGCTTCTAAGTGCTTATTAGACAACCCATAGCTTTGACATTCCAGTACATATATCATATGTTATTTATTTGAGTTAAAAATCGAATGAACGCATGCATAGTACTCTGTGAAGCAGTTAAAAAAAAAATTGGGGTGGTCATTAGGCCAAGCTAATATTAAAAATAAACTAGGCTTTTTATATGTTAGCCTATTATATACCTATACTCTCAAAGGAGTAGTAAGAACTATTTCTGTTTCTTTCTTTACATTTAGAATCATTTTAGTGTTCACCTACATAAAACACATACACACACACATATTAACACCCCCCCCCCTCAAATCTTGGTCTTGGCAAATACCTAGGAAAGGGGAAGTGCCCATCTATGTTTCTGCTATTTTAAACTCAATCACCCTTAAAACACTAGTAATGCTCCCTACTTAGCACTTCACCAATTCTGTGAAGACTAAGGTACTACTTATAAATAGGAGACAACTAGATGGTTCAGTGGATAGAGCACTGGACTTGAAGTCTGGAATATCAGAGTTGAAATGCAGCCTCAGACACTCACTAGCTATATGACCCTGGGCAAGCCACTTACATCTTCCTTAATCCACTGGAGAAGGAAATGGAAAACCATTCCAGTGTCTTTCCCAAGAAAACCCTATGAGGAATCAGACATGACTAAACAACAATGACTTATAAATAGGGCTTCATTTAGTGGGATAATTTCCCTAAGTGGCCATGGAATCAAAGTTGCAAGTTGAAACAGGGATAATTACAATTATTATTATCATAGTTAATATTATAATATTTATTATTTATATTAACATAATAATATTATTATAATGGTTAACATTTATATTCCACTTAATACGTGCCAGGTACATACTAAGTGCTTTACAGTTATCATTACATTTGATCCATTTTAATGTATAACATTTCTGATGCATGATCATCTAATCTCTGCTCCAACAATTTCAGTGTTGAGAAACTCACTGCTGGAGGATTCTGGGAAGATGGCGGAGTATGTTGGTATATTTCAAGCTCTTCAAATTTCCCTCACAAATAGAACAAATTTGTGTCTTAGAAAGAACATAGACTGGTAAAAAAATCAAAAAGATTTGGGGCAGCACAAGGATTCTTCTGATACAACCCAACAAGATCTGAAGAAAGATCTAGGACTGGGATTAACATATTTGAAGTGCAAACACCTTCAGGCTATCTGGTTGTGGCTAGCCCCTCAGCCTCAACAGGAACCACAGAGACTTTCACTTCCCAGATTATTTATCAGGTAAATGAGTCTGGGAAGACTGAGTGAACCTCGGCTGATAGGGAAAGCTAGGCCTATCTGTGTTGCTGAGACACTGCTCTGGGTGAGAAGGAACTGGAACCTAGTGAGTGTAGAAGCAGCAGAATAGGGGCACTAACTGTGGGCACTTGTAGGAGGGTGGAGCTCTTGGTTTCAGGTTCCTGGTCAGAGTGGAGAGCTGAAGGGAAGCTTGAGGCACCATCCCCCCCACTCCACGATTAGAAGTGCTCACACTAATACCTCTTATTTAAAAAAAAAAAAAATGAGCTGGCAAAGAAAAAAGAACTCCACCATTAAAACATATTATGGGAACAGGGAAGACCAGGATTCATCTTCAGAAGACACTTTAGTAAAAAAAAAAAAAAAAAAAAATAAAAGCAAAAATCAGATGAGAGACATTGAGGAAAAAAACTAAAGAAAAAAATAAAACCGCCCCCCCCCAAAAAAAAAACCCAAGAAGATTATGGGGAAAAAACGTTAACCAATTAGAAAAGGAGATGCAGAGTCTCAAAGATGAAAATAATTCTTTGAAAATTAGAATTGGACAAGGGGAAGCCAGTGAAGCTATGAGAAACCAAGAAATAACAAAACAAATTATGAAGAATGAGAAAATAGAACAAAATATGAAACATATCATAAAACAACAACAGATCTAGAGAACAGATCAAGAAGAGAAAATATAAGAATAATTGGACTGCCAGAAAGTTGTGACCAAAAAGAGAACTTTGACACAATAACGCAGGGAATAATCCTAGAAAATTGTCCTGGAGGGATAGAATATGAGGGGAAAGTAGAAATAGAAAAAAAAATCCACTGATCACTACCTTAAAGAGCTCCTTTGTGGAAAACACATAGGAATATTATTGCCAAAATTTGAAACTTCCAGATCAAAAAGAAAATTTTGCAAGAAACCAAAAAAACTCACTGCTTTCCAAGATAGGCCATTCCATTTTTGGACAGCTCTAATGGAGGGAAATCATGTCACAGGTCATAGTTTTAGAGATGGAAGGGATCTTAAGTGTTATAGAGATCTCATTCTTATATTGTCTTGCCTCAAGATCTATTTCTCTATAACTTCTACTCATTGGTCTTAGTTTTGTTCTCTGGGCTAAGCAGAAGAATTTGAATCCCTCTATTTGAACTTCCCTTTCACCTAGCAATGCTTCAGATATTTTGAGACAGCTATTTGTGTAAATCTAGTGGAAAGAAAGAAGTAAAGCATGAGACCGAAGAGGAGAAGAGTGAGGATGGAATTGTTTTAGAGGCATTGTTTCTACATAGAACAGGACAGCAGAGAGGAGTTAATATAAGTCTGAGGCACAGAGGGGTTCTATGCTAAGTGGTTGTAATCAAGAAAGGAAAAAGGCAAGCAGAAAAAACTGGCATGAGGCTACTTTAGAGAAAACTGGTCCATATAAATTCTTCGGTATAAGGACAGAAGAAATACTAACCTTGTAAGTTTGACTGGACAGCTCAGTGACTGCAGTTTGGGTCCCAGGTATATTCTTTTTTTTATATCTTTTTCATAGGAAAAAAAAGTTAAAGGAGTTAGGGTATATATGGGGAGGGGACCCACATCATTATGCTGTTCATTAGTTGAAAAGTAGGAACATTCTCATCTGGAATGGAAGGATTATAGATTAAAAACTGATTTAAAGATCTTAAACTCCATCTTGTCCAACCCTTTTACTTTATAGATAAAGAAAATAAAATGAAAGTTTTATATGATTTGGCCAAAGTCACCCAAGTAGTGAATGGCTGTGAAGAAAAGCTATGTCTAGGGTCAAGGAAAGATGTGTCCCACCTGAGCATATTCTCTGAACGCTGTTCCTAAAAGTGTTACATCTCTTTAATATAGCTGATTAGTTTCTACTTTATACCCCTGCTAGTCATTATTCTTCAGTAATTTCCTATCTCCTCCAGGATCAAATAAAAAATCCTCTGTCTGGGGAGGGAACTATGGAAATCTCACTTATAGACCAGCCATTTATAGTCTTAGTAAGTTACCTGGAGGCACTGAATTTGTCACTTGCTTATGGTTACAAAACTAGCATGGATCAAGTGTAAAACTGAAATCCAAGTCCATCAGACTTTAAGACTGACCTTACTATCCTCTATAAGTCTGATCTCACTATCCTCTATAACTCCACCTTTACAAAAACTATAGCTGTTAGTTAAAATACATTATTTAGAAATTATTACAAGAGATAATTTTAAAAAAATATTCAAGGTGCTCCAGATCTTGTAGAACATTGTGCCTCTTTATTGGTCTTAACATATCCTATCCCTAAAAAGTGTGTATATTCACTAGACTGTAAGTTACATGAGTATAAGAGCTGAATATATCTTATCTCTGCATATTTTCCAATAAAACCTGCTTTGCCCACAATTGGCACTTAATAAATATTTGTAGTTTCCATTGCTGTCTTGGTTGGAGGGGCAAATCTGAGTAGTATTTAGCTTTTATTTCTTCTTGTCATTATTCAAGACATAGTAATAAATACTTAATAAATACAGTGGGAGGTGGGTAGAATTTGGTCAGAACACCCAGCTGATGAAATCATAGAAAGTGCAGGTAACAATGTGCTAAAGAAAATGCATTCATGTGTTAAAGGAAATGCAATTAAGTCTAATGCTACCAACCTTTCCTTTATAGCATTGTATTTATTATATACAGTTCTTTCTTTTCTTACTTACTTCACTCTGTCTCAATTCAAACACATTTTCTTGGTTTCCCTGAGTCCTTCTCTCCAATTCAGTTATTCTCCACTTGATGGACATAAGCTTTATTACCAATTTATTTGATATAAAAAAAAGTTTTACTGTAAATATTGTCATACTTATGGTTCTTTTCTTTTCTTTGATCTTTGTGGAGTACATGCCTAGTAGTGCTGACTCTTTCTTTGCTTTAAAAAATTTATTTAGCTAAATTGTACATTATTTAATTATTCAAATAGTTCTCATTTTGCATTATTTGGGTATCATGTGTATCCTTTTGAGTGCTGGCACACTAAAGAAACAAGTGTTATAGAATCACAAAATTTCAGAGTTGGTGGGGATCTCAGTCTAACTAGTTCAACTCAGATTGGAATAGGAATCCTCTCTACAAGTAGTAGACATCAAGCCCTAAAGGAACTCACTGCATTCAAAGGCAGTAATAAAATCAGTTGGATTTCAGCAAGCCTAGAATAAACATAGTGAATTTTGCACCTACAAGTAGTTGAGGAGAATAGGTTCATGGAACTTTAGGAATATTGGAGTTGCAGGAAGAAGGTACATTGCAAGTATAACCAAAACAAAGGAAGGGGAAACCAATTAAGAGAGGTAATTGCAACCAGTTTAGAAATTTTCTTGCAAATTGGAATTTAAAAAAAAAAAAAAAAGAAAGAAAGAAAGAAAAAGAAAAGAAACACTATGATTTAGCAAGTGAACAAGATGAGCTAAGCAAAGGTAAAGGAAATAAGAAAAAGAATTAAAGAGATGAAATTTATAAAAGAGGCATTAGAGTTCAGAGAAGAAAGGAATGAAGTAGCAAGAAGGAAAGATGGAATGAGAAAGGGCACAGAATATAGGGAGTAAAAAATTTTCAGTGATGGGCATTGTGCAGCCAACAGAAGGGAGAAGAAACTCAGTTCCAAGACTGTCCCCCCAATACAGAACACATACGGTCTTATTTGCTATACAGAGTTGCCCTTGAGTTGAGACCAGCAAAACAAATGAAAACTAGTGAAGCAAAAATTGCTTCAGTTTTTTTCTGACACTTGAATTCAATCTATATAACAAATGCTAAAACCAAAATGGTCAATTCATCTTAAAAAATCAAGTGGGCAAAAATGAACTATTTTCCAAATCCTATCCAAAATGTCACCAGATTTCCACTTGTTGACCTCATCCCATTGCCACATTTTTATATTTAATTCTCACTTTTCACATTTAACTAAGCAAAACCAATAAACACAGTAATAAATCTCACAATTTATGTAGCAGTTTAAGTGTTCTTTATCTGTTCTCTGGAAGAAAGACTAAGCATTATAATTTTTGTTGTGGTTGTTCAGACATGTCTGATTCTTTGTGACCCCATTTGAGGTTTTCTTGGCAAAGATAATGGTTTCCTCCTCCAGTTCATTTTACAGATGAGGAAACTGAGGCAAACAGGATTTAATGACTTTGCCCAGATCACACAGTAAATGTTTGAGATCAAATTTGAACTTGAAAAGATGAGTCTTCCTGATTTCAAACTGGCACTCTATTCACCGTATCATTTAATTACCCAGGTAAATTATTAACTTACCGAGAGTCCAGCTTCCTTTTACTATTCTTTATGTTTATATGATTATAGTCATTAGGTATATCAAACTGTCAGATGGCACAGTGAATATAACAGTGGAGTCAGTTTAGATTAAGACCTGAATTCAAGTTCTGCCTCAGACATTTACTAGCTATAAAACTCTAGGAAAGTTAATTTAACTTTCTGTGCCTCATTTTCTTGTTCTGTAAAAAGGGGATAATACTAATAATACCTATCTCCTATGTAGGGAGTAATTGGTATAATTATCAAATGAGTTAACAATCAGGAAAAACACTTTGTAAACCTTAAAGTATGACACCAATTTTTTATTGTTTTCTTGGTTCTGCTAACTTCACCCTGTATCAATAATCTTTCCTAGTATCTCATAATTCCTCATATTTGTCTTTTTATAGAGCAATAATATTCCATTACATTAATAAACACTTTCAAGCCAGAGTTTCCTCATTTGTAAAATGCGAACCTATGCTCCTGTACCGTAAAATAAATCTTGAAAGCTAGTTTGGAACCAGATTCTAAGTGCCTGGGCCAAACTAAGGAGATTATATATTATTGGGTAGGCACTGGGGAGCCACTGAAGATATTTTAGTAGGGAGGTATCATGATTAGACTTCATTAAGAAGATTACTTTGACAGTGAAAGATGTATTGGCGAAAGAAAAAACTTACAACAGTGAAAGCAAGACTGTAACAGTAGGAGAAGATCACTCTTATCCATTCAACACATTTCATTTCTATTCTATAAAAAATATGGTCAGATTGACTGTGTTGACTATGATCCTTCCCTAAAGTAAAGAATATTTCTATTCTGGGTGGCCTATAGTAGATTGTTGAGATGTGGAGAGAAACTTTTTTTAGGACCCCTTCCAGCCCCCCATTGGGAATTGAGGATAAATTGGACTGTGGCCAGGCTGAAGTTTATCTTTGTTGAGCAATGCCCTTCTTAAGAGATAATGCAAATTAATAGTGAAAACAACATTCCAGGATGAGAACAAAGGGTTTTCCAGCACCCTCACTTCAGAAGCACCGGCTTATTTACAAACAATTGATATGCTAATTACAAATCGGCCTTATCTATTCCTAAGGACTCCTGCTAGGCAACACTTATTTGGCCTAGTTCTAATTACTACTGTATGCACTAGAAGGAAGTAAGGTTGTCTTCTTTTTTAAAGTTCTAATTCATTCTTTTCTTGGCTCCTTTAAATTAATGATGATTTGTTTCATCCTATTTGTAGGCTTTTCACGTTTAATAATGGCCTGGGAACATTTTTGTTGCTTTCATGATTATCTTGAAATCTCATGGGAGCTTATATCTAGCTCTGAAAGTGATCTCTGTGAAACAATCGTGGAAATAACTTGGTATTTCTTTTGTTTATATTTTTATCTACTAAATCTTCAGACATTTTCCCCCATAGAATGTAAGCATCTTGAAGGCAGAAATTGTTTTCCATTTTTGTCTCTGTATTCCCACCACCTAGAATATTTCCTGGAATAAAGTCAGTTCTTAATGTTTAGTGAATTGAATGGAAATGGAAACCTAGAGAAGTGAAGAGATTTGAAGTCACATTCAAATTTTTTTTTCTTTTGGCTGAGGCAATTGGGGTTAAGTAACTTGCCCAGGGTCACACAGCTAGGTAATGTTAAGTGTCTGAGGTCACATTTGAACTCAAGTCTTCCTGACTTTAGGGCTGGTGCTCTAACCACTGCGCCTCCTAGCCGCCCCATTTCAAATATTTTTAATTCAAAAGTTTCCAGTGCCCTTTCTGTGATAACTTTTTTTATTTTTTTTTATTTTACCAAGTCTGTTTAATTTTTACGTGGAATGAAGGGTAATTTAGAGTGAAGAAATTTTTAGTCAGATGGTTCCAGCCCCAATTCAGTCCATGATCTGCATTTCCAAATGTCAGTGGGAGACTGATCTACTTGGGAAAAAGTGTACTGTTGTATAGAAGCTTGTCCTTCTATTTTCTTATACTTAAACATTCAGTGGAAAGTTTAGATAAGTAACTTAGCCTCTTAAGACCTGAACTTTGTCACCTGTAAAGTGACATGGCTGGATTGGATGATATTTTAAGGTTCTAACATTCTGATTTTATATAGTTTGAGGGTAAGATCATCGGATTTGGTACTGAGCAGATCTTGGTTTAGATCCAGCTGTCATTAAAATTACTGTGTGATCTTGGCCCTCAGTTTTCTCATCTGTGAAAAAAGGGAAATGAACTAAAATGACTTCTAAACTCCTTCCAGCTCTGACACTCCAAGTTATGTGATTCTTGGAGTTTTAAAGTTGAGTCTCTATGGTGGTAAATGGACCAGGGAGAATCTAAGATCTGCTTTGATCCAGTGACATCATCCTTGACTTTTTTTTAAATTTTGAAATGAACCAGAATTTTATGCTTTAATGACATGAACTATAAAGTTGGAGTGAGTAGATAAATACAGATGTATTTCTTCATATCAACCTGAAAAGTATTGGGTTCTTCCAAGATGGACAGGTGGGGTATCCTGGCCAGATTGAATCAGAAATGTTCATTCAAATTTGCTCCAAGTTGCCCACATTGCTAGTTTTCTAGGCTATATTTGAACCAGTGACTAATGGGTTTATTCTCATTCCAATCCTGTTGGATTTTTGCTTTATTCTTTTCTGTGGCTGACCTAGCCTTATTTTATAGGTTCATAAATGATATACCATATTATAGGCAGTAGTTCATTATATCCAAAGCTAAGGATGTATGAAGAACTGTTTCAAACTGTGTTTGTTTATAGGAAGGAATATGTGCTGGTTTCAAACAAATTATTCTAAATTACTGTTGTATCCTAATAATTATTTTTTCTGTAATAAAACTCTAAATCTTTAACAAGTCTTAAATATAGCTCATTATATTCCCTCCTACCAAAGGGCAAAACCTTTTTATGGATACACTAATGATTAGTTAGAAAAGCAATGTGACAAATACTACATGGTACAAAGTACACTGATAAATTAATATTCAAACTTTTTTTTCTTTAATGAAATCTGCCTCTCACTGGAGATCTTCAAAGAGAGACTGAATGGTGGATCCTTGTTGGGCATGTTATAAACAGGATTACTGGTTGGGTAGGATTAGGTAACATAGGTTGGGTATGATTAAATTAGCTCTTCCATTCCATTTCTCTTTCCTCATGTAACTTTAAATGAATAGAACATTTAGTAGATATGTTTATGTGTTCATGTTTTTTGTTTTCTGTTCTTTTTTAATTTTTTTTTTTTACACATGGATCCTTCCCTCCCCTCTCCCTTATTGGAATAAGGAGAAAACATTTCCAAATTTGCATTTTACTATAGATGCAAAGACACACAAGAAGCAAAGGAAAATTTTTAGAGTATGGTCCAAATCAACCCTTAGTTTCTTGGGTTCTACTGAAGACTTCTAATGAAGAGGAATGAAGGGAAAGCACATTTGAGTATTAATTTGTTGGTGTACTTTGCAGCATGCACAATAATCTGTCACACTGCTTTTCCAATTAATCATTATTATGTGAAAGAAAAGTATGAAAGAATATGAGATAAATGTTTTTAGCATGAATTGTCAAATTTATACACAGCTACAAAAATCATTCCCACTACAAAATATTATTTGAATATCAAAATATTAAACTATGGGATCAAATTTTTAATATTATTAAATAATTACCATTACTTACAAATCTGATCCAAAATAGGGAAGAAAAAAAAATTGCAGCAAATTTTTAGATATGTGAGGGCAAATGAAACCATAATTCTTTAGTATCAAAATAGGCATAATTGAGAGAGAATACATTTTCCCAAAGTCTCTGGATAGTTATTTTAATTAATGCCTTAATTAATTAATTAATTAAAATTGTGCATAGCTTTGATCTAGCAATATTATTACTAGGACTACATCCCAAGGAAATAAAAAAAAAAAGGGAAAAGGATCTACTTGTTCAAAATATTTATAGCAATTCTTTTTGTGGTGGCTAAGAACTGGAAATCAAAAGAATGCCCATCAATTGGGGAATAGTTGAACAAGTTGTGATATGTGATTATGATATAAAATGCAGGATGATTTCAGAAAAACGTAGAAAGACTTACATGAACTAATGCAAAGTGAAATGAGTGGAACCAGGAAAACATTGTTCACAGTAACAGCAATATGTTTGATGAAGAACTGAAGGACTGCTATTCTCACCAATACAATGATCTAAGGCAATTCCAAAGAATTCATGTTGATATGCGCTATCTGCCTCCAGAGAAAGAACTGATGCCTGGATATAGACAGAAGTATACTGTTTTTCATTTATTTTGTTCAAGTCTTTTTGTACAAAATGAATAACATGGAAATGTTTTTTTACATGATTGCACATGCATATATATTGAATTGCTTTGCATCTCAGGGAGGGTGGAGGGCTGGGAGGATGGAAGGGGTAGAATTTGGAACTCAAAACTTTAAAAAAAATGTTTAAAATTGTTTTAACACATCATTGGGAGAAAATACTATTTAAAAAATAGAAACATGACACTCTACCTTAGGGAAAAGGAGAGAGAGAGAGAGAGAGAGAGAGAGAGAGAGAGAGAGAGAGAGAGAGAGAGAGAGAGAGAGAGAGATTAAACATAAAAAAAGTCTTCACTGGCTAAAACAGTAGGCTATATTTGATAGTATAAAATATGAAGCCTATTACTAGGTTTAAGAAAATCAGCTGCTTAAGTATGGACTACTGCATGTAGGACTAAATAAAAGCTCATTAAAAACAAAAACAAACAAACAAAAAAAGATAAGGGAATTGGACAAAATGGCCTGTGAGTTGTAAAACTTCTTCCTAGCTTAATCCTAACACAATCTGGCAGATGTTTGCTGACAACATAACTGCACTGTTCTGATTGACTTAATTAATTAACATTTTAAAAAACTCTTACTTTGTGCCAAATGCTGTGCTTAGTGCTAGAGATATTAAAAAAAACAAAATTAGTTGCTGCTCAAAGTCAAATTAGACTAAAATTTTCATTATTATTATTTTTTCCAAGTTGGCTATTTTGTTTATGAGGACACATTTTAAGAGGGTCCATTCTGCAGAAAGATAGGTAGAATCTCTATGATCCCAAAGCTTGGCACATGGGAGGACAATTGGTCAGTATTAAGAAAATAAGATTCTGAATACAACCAACTCCAATTCCCCTACTACTTGTGTTTCTTGCTTTGCCATTTCATAAATCTTTCCTGACAGAGAAGTCTATAGCACATACAAAAGAAAAAAAAAAGAATCAGAAACAAACCAGTTCCTGTCATCTCTGTTGATTTTTCACTTAGTAGACTTCTTTATGGATTAAAAAACTTTTTTTTTCTGCCTCTTGTAAAGCACTGTTCATTGAAGCTTGGCCAATAGATGGTATCATTCTTTCCAGAGTCTATGCTATGGGAGGCCTATGGAAGCATATCTGCTCAAGGCATTCATGCAAATTATTACTTACTGCCCTATATGCTCATAAATTAATAGCTTCTCTGTGGATGAAAAACAGAAATTAGACAACCATTAAGGTTGAACAATGTATAAAGAATATTAAATATTAATATATGAAATGAAAAAATATTGCAAGAGATATCAGTAGATATGCCAAAAGCATAACAAGGCAAACCTAAGAATGCAAATAATAAAAACATGTTTTCAGCTAGATATTCTGGATGGTTTAGTATTCAAATTAAAGTTTGTTTTTCCTTTTCAGGAAAAACAAAACAAAGTATTTACTGTTGTCATATTGTATGAGAGTTAATTTTCATACTCAGAACAAAAACAAATTTAAGCTAGGAAAAAAATATAAAGGCTTTTTTATTGATGTACTTTCAAGAAGCATTTCTTTGCAATATTAAAAATAAGCCCTCAGAATATTTAGAAAGTATTTTTTATCAGTTGGCAATGGATTTTCCAAAATAATCAGAATCTTAATAAATAATTATAAAACCAGCATGTGAATTTTAATGGCTTGCTGGCAGTCACTATAAAATTGGAATGGAAATTGGTTGAAGAATGTATTTGATGATAGCATGGCAAAGAATAGAGGATTGCTCTCCAGGATGAGTGGACATGATCTCTGGTCTTTAGCAATAAAAACTTTGGAGAAAAACCTTCTGGACTGGCTATATTCCCTATGTACTAGATAAATACTTTCATTCAGCTTAAGTGGTTATAAAAGACTCCTGCACTATGTCTACTTAAAGACCTACAATGGGTAGAGTTAGCAGTTTGCTAAACTAATCTCATAGTAAGGACACTATATGATATTTCTGCTTTGGGGAAGTGTAGTAGAAAAATACTAGGATCCCAGAGAATGGGATTCTGTTTTCATCTCTGCCATTAATTAATTGTGTGAGCTTGGGCAAACCATTTAATTTCTCTGTAAATCAGGTTCCTTTAAAAATTATTTTTTATTAAAATCTTAAACAACATCAAATAAAATATACAAATACAATGGGAAAGGGGGGGTCCAATGTGAACTATAAAATAAATTTTTATTGCATATAATTTGTTTTTCTTTTTAAGAGTAGATAAAGAGGTCGATATAGCTATAGAAATATATTATATGTAGGCTCTATAACATATAGGATATATATACATATATATACACACATAAATATCTGATGTTAAATATGTAATTTTCAAAACTGTCTTGTGTTAAGATAGTTACTAAACATTTATTAAGCATATATACTAGAGACAATGTTAAATGCTGGAAATGTTAAAAAAAAAAAAAAAAAAAAAACCCTTATAGTCCTTTCCCTCAAAGAGCTCCCAGTATAATGAGGGCGTGAGGGCAGGGACCACATCCGAACTTAGCCAACTGGACAAGCTATATACAAGATAAATTGAAGATAAATAGAAGGAAGACACTAGAATTAAGGGGAATCAGGAAAGGCTTCCTGAAGAAAGTAGGGTTTTAGCTGGGACTTGAAGAAAGTCAAAAGGTGGAGATGAGGAGGGAGAGCTTTCTAGGTTATGAGGGACAAGACAAAATGCAAAGTTGAGAAATGGAGTGTGGTGTTGGAGTCCAAACATGGAGGCCAAAGTCACAGGATCATAGAATGTCTAGTGGGGTGTAAAGTCTAAAAGAGTAGAAAGGAGTGTATGGAGTGGTGGTGAGGGGTAGATTATGGAGAGATTGGATGGATGGAGGGATAGGGATGGAAGATCATTTGTATGGTTGAATGGGAGATAGATGGGAATGAAGAGACACTTATGGTAAGAATATCAACCAAAAGGATATTGTAATAGTCCAGGTATAAGGAGATGAGAGCCTACTCCAAGGTAGAGACAGAGTCCCAGGAAAGAAGGGAGAATAAAGAAGAGATATAAAGAAGTCAATCAATAAACCTTGAGAATGGATTGAATTTAGGGGGCTGAGAGAGAGTGAGGAATCAAGGATGATTTCCAGATTGTGAGCCTGGGTGGCCAGGAGGAAAAGCTTTAGTGTCTTTCTTTCCTTCCTTCCTTCCTTCCTTCCTTCCTTCCTTCCTTCCTTCCTTCCTTCCTTCCTTCCCCCTTTCCCTCCCTCCTTCCCTCCCTCCTTTCTTCCTTCCTTCCTTCTTTCCCTCCCTCTTTCTTCCCTTACTCTTTCCCTCCTTTTCTCCCTTCTTCCTTCTCTTCCCTTCCTTTCCCCCTCCCTCCCTTCCTTTCTTCCTTCCTTCCTTCCTTCCTTCCTTCCTTCCTTTTTTTTTCTTTCCTTCCATTCCTCCCTTCTTTTGTTCTTTCTTTCTGGTGGGAGGGAAAATCCTGTTTTTAGTCTTCCTCTACCTTATATCTTTCCTCACTGGAGAATAAACAGAAGAAAACCTCCCTAAATTCAGTCAGGCATGCCCCAGATTTCCCACCTGTAATGTGGAGATTATAATATTTGTCCTCCCTACCCATAATAGTATTGTGAAGATATATAGAATCCTAGATGTGAAGCTCAAAGTCACTTTAGAGATCATCTAGTTGATTTCACTGATGGCAAAGCAGAGGCCAAGAGAGATGACATGACCAGTATTACATGGTTACTAAAAAACAGAGTTGGGATTTGAACCGAGGTCCTCTGATTCTTCTTCTACTACTCTTTCTTCTTTACACCAAGCTGCCTCATCAGACAATACTGTCTATGTCAAACCTTTTACAAATTTTAAGTACTATATGTGTTAGCTCTTATTGTTATGGTATTATTATAGTAATTATAATTATTAAAATTGTTAAAGGCCATGAAATCACTTTGAATAGTTTAATGTAAGTCCATGTTATTAATCTGAACCATCTCCATCACTGGAAGTATGTTACCAGTCTAAGATATTGCTTTGTTACTTTTTGTTTGTTTGTTTTTATTTTTTTCCGTTGGTAGTATTTTACTTTTCCAAATTCAGGTAAGGATATTTTTACAATATTCATTTTTTGTCAAATTTTGCATTCCAAATTTTATTTTAATAGTATTTGATTCTTCCAAATTTCCAAATAGTTTTCAATTATTGATTTTTGTAAAACTTTATGTACCAAATTTTTCTTTCTCCTTCTCTTACCTCTCCCCTTCCCAAGATAGCATGTAGTCTAGTATAAGTTAAACATGCACAATACTTTTAAATATATTTCTATATTTGTCATGTTGTACAAGAAAAATCAGATCAAAAGGGGAAAAATACACACGAAAGAAAAAACAAAGGTGAAAATACTATTTTTTGATCTAAGTTCAATCTCCATAGTTGTCTTTCTGTTTGCAGAAGGCATTTCCCCATCCATTTGGTCTATTGGAGTTGTCTTGAATCAATGCATTGCTGAAAAGAGCCAAATCCATCACAATTGATCATCACATAGTAAGATATTACTTTGTAAATAACCTTGGTACAGAAGTCTAATGAGGATTCTTTCCTTATCTGTAGGGGGAATCATAGCTAGTTAGTGACTTCTAGGAATTACCTTTTCTTTAGATTGCTGATGTCTTGGGTAGGTGTACTAAAATAGTTGATTCAACAAACAGATATTAATTAAGCAGCTATTGTCTACAAGATATTAGGCCAGGTTTAAGGAATACAATAATCCCCTCCTTCCTCTCAAATCTTTAGACTTTATCCTGCAAAGAACTCATAAATGACTCTAGAGTTGAGGGAGATGCTGGAGGAAACTCCTTATATGGTTGCAAATTTTTCAGAGACCAGAAAGTTAAAGAAAGTTTGACATAGCTAAAGTTAAAGAAAGACTTTTCGGAGTTCTTAGAACTGGAAGATCTGGGTTTAAATGCCAGTTCTAATACTTATTTGTGATTTAAAGTAAGTTATTTAAACTCTTCTGAATCTCATTTTCTTAATACATAAAAAATGGCCAATGATATTTGCAGTATCTATTTTCCAAGCCTTCCTTCCTTCCTTCCTTCCTTGGTAAGGAATGTGATTTGTAAACCTTGAAACACTTTACAAATGTAATTTGTTATTTTTTATTTCAGAAAACATGGTATTTAATTGAGCCAAAGATACTTCTTCATCTGGTCTCATTTTTAGAGTATAGTGGAATACTTATTAAAGAATCTAGTTTCAAATTTTGCCCCTGAAATTCATTACCAGCATGACCCGTCAAGTCACTTAACTTTGATGAGCCTCATTGTCCTCACCTGTAAAAATCAGAGGCTCAGACTAGATGGCTAGAGCTATAAATTTGTGAACCCATAAGCCTCTGCATCTAGGAAAAATGAATACTTTTGGAAGTGAATTCTAAAAAGGGAAGTTCAATTTTATATTTGAGTTTTACAAAGCATTTTCTTTCCAATAATCTGTTGAGATAGATAACACAACAATTATCTCCCTCTTTTATGGATGAAAAAAAACCCTGAGGTTCCCACAGTTGATGTCCCACAGTAAATGATGGTCCCACAGTAAGCACCTCAAAAGAGACCTGCTGACCCCAGTTCCTGTATTTTCTACCCCGTTAAGGCTGCCTTTGCAGTGATACTATACTCCTTTGAAATTCCAATAGTTGCTTAACATTCAACCATCAATAAATATATATTAAGTGCAAGTCACTTAATCTCTAAATTCCAATAAGGACACCAAAGGTAGGCAGAAACATATTGCAGAGGATCCTAAATGCCAGGTCAAGAAGCTTGAACTTGAATTGGTAGCAGGGAAGGAATTTGTTGTTTGACACCAACATGAAACTTTTCCTAAAAGTTTCTATATGTACTTCAAGAAGTCAAGGATCTTCATTTTTTGATTCTCCCAAAGGGGGAAAGGATGGTTGAGAGGCACAAGGATAGATATAGGGATGGAACCTGTGATCTCATTGTACAGGGAACTCTCAGATGAATATGCTAGATCTGCTGGCATTTTATAATCTTAGAGAGTTGCCTGGAAAATTGAGACGTTACTGGAAATTGAAAATAGACCAAAAATGGACTGAAAATTGAAAGTTTCCTGGAAAATTGAGAGGTTAAGTGACTTGCCCAGGTAATACAACTAGTTAGAAATGGGTCCAGAAACCAGGTCATCCTGCCCCTGAAGTTAGTTCTTTATCGATTATGTCAGACTGGATTAAAATTTATTTTACTTTGAAGATTTCGTAGAAAATTTTCATTATTTCCTTTGAGGAACTTTGAGATGAATTCAGAGTATCTCATAAATGGGCATAGAAAATATTAGCCTAGTGAACTTACCTCAATGACTTCTGTGAGATAGACCTTCTTCAGATTGCCCTAGAGTACCCCAATAACATCCTGTTGTCACAGGACCATTTGGAGCCTGCTCTCTTGCACCTGAAATGCAAATTACATTATTTGCAACTTGAAATGTCCCAGAGTTGCTGTCAGACAACCAGGTAGCCTGGTGGGGGCAGTGAGGCCATTGCATCCTCAACTGCACTTCATCCCCACATCACCTGCCATCAGCAAGGAAACTGGACCAACCTGGGTCAGCAACAGAATTAAAGCAACTTTGTTTAAAAAAAACCCCAAAAAACCTATCTCAAACTGGAGAGTTATGCTAAATAAACTTTCTTAAGCATTGAACTGCTAGAAAAAAGAAAACAAAAGAAAACAAAAAACAACCCAGTGACAACTAACAGTTCAAATGGCCATGGAAGTCATTATCCAAGGATTTAGTTATGTCAAAGCAGTCTGTCACAGCTGCTCTGAACAACTGGGAGATCTCTCAACACGAACAACGGGAGCAATTCTATACAACAACATTCTTTAGGGAGGCACAAGGACACAAATTTCCATTCATCCTCCTGCCATTTATTCTGTTTGAATCTCTTAGTCAACTTTTTAAAAGAATTGTCATTCAGAGAATGCTTCTAGTCCTAAATGAGAGGAAATGGGAATTGGAAAGAAGAGCTGAAAGAAAGAGTACTCCATTGCCCAGAGTTTATGGAACCAGGAGCTAACTCTGGAATCCTTTATATTCTATTTGGTGTATATGTGGGTGTTTAAGCAGAGGGAGAAAAGGTAGTGTGAGTAGTGGAGGAGTAGTTAAGGAGGGAGGATTTTAAAAGTTGTTTGAGGTAGATGAATTCTCTTCCCAATGTTGGTGACTCTTTACTGGGTCTTTACTTAAACAATGTTAAACTATTAATGTAGTCAGGTAAAATTAAAAGTAAAATTAAAGCCTATCCAAGTTGCTTTGCTAGTTTGAAAAATCAGTTTAGTTGCAATATTCCTAGGAAGACCAAGGAGATGGTATAAATGGTAGCATGAAGGGGAAGGGTTGTGAAGAGAAAAAGATTCAGCCTGCCTACCTATAGCTGTTAAATAGTAAATTATGTTTATGGCCATTATTCATTCACTTGTTATCTCAATCTGTTCCAGCAGTATAAGACTTAATGGAAGTTTTCATAGAAGTATCAAATGGACCAACAATGCACCAAGCTATAGCTCTTTATCGTGGGATATTTCTATTAACCAAAGGAAAGATTGCAGGCCTAAAAAGAGCTATCTTGGGGGTAAAAGTAGGTGAAAGAAAGACAAAGAGAGAAGAGTACAACTGACAAGGTTGGTAAACCTCAGGTCTGATAGTTTTTAGGCCAGGAGTAAAGGAAAAATAAAGGAGGGCTAGAGATGGTTCAACAGACATATTTACCCTGGACATTATAACAGAACCAGAAGTGCAGCCCTTACTCACTGGTTATGTCCATCTCTCTTTGATACCCAATGAAAGGTAATGATTCAGACCTTAGATCCATATATAAATATGTAAGATCTCACCATAACAACAGCTATGTAGAAAGTACATTAGAGAAAATCTAGTGCAATCATCTCATTTTTCAGGTAAGGACATTAAGACCCAGGATGGACAGAATGATTTGCCCAAAGTTACTCATTTAATTAAATAGCAAAACTAAGGGCTAACAAAGCCAGGTCTTTTGGCTCATTGCTGCACCAGCCTCCATAGGACACAGCATGGTTAAAGGCAATCAGAGGACCTGGATTAAAATCTGGCTTCTGCCATTTATAACCTTGAGACCTGAGCAAATCAAGGCTTCTTTGGAACTCAGTTCCTTTATTTTTAAAATGGAGTTGGACTAGTTGATCTTGGAGATCCCATTTAGCTCCAAATATATGATCACAGAGGGTAGTGTGTGTGTGTGGAACTGTTGAAGTTTAATTGAAATGGTATCCCAAGGTTCATAACATTGCATATTTTTTAACATTTCAAGAAAGTTGTCTTTGTATAAAGCAGTGAATGGGTAACTTAGATCCAAAGGGTTTGAGGATCTCTGCTTTAGTGGAAGTGAGCTTGGCTCTCTTGCCTAACTGATGCTTTAGTAAATAGCCTCTTCTTTAAAAGACAAGTGAAAACACAGATACAAATTAATGCAAGAAGAAGGGCCTCAATTGTCCATTTGTGTTGCATTACAAACTGCTTAGCAAAAGCCACTCAGCATGCTTCAATCATTCCATTTTCCCTTTCCTTTTCACTCATTACATTCATTATTGGTCACAAAAGACTGCTCACAAAACAGCTAGTGATTTTAATTTAATGCATCCTTTCTAAAACCTGCAGGGAAATTAAAGAAGGGAGCTACCTGGGGAGGAATGGGACATGGGAAACAGGGCTGGGCACATCTGAGGCTTTAAATGCTAATAGCCCAACATTTCCCAAATATTCAGCCAGAACTGACCCTAGACAGATTGGAAGGGCTGGAATCATTAGCTTGCAAATTGAGTCAAATTGATCCAAGGCCTTTTCTCACTGTTGCCTTCTGAGCTCTTTGATCCAGGCTAGTGAGTGACCTCTCAATCTGACCAGCCCAATGTTGCCAACCTATAACTAGACCCCAGAAGTGATTTGCCAAGCATCCAAAGCAATCGCTACACCAGGCAAGTTTATTATTATTTTTCTTGGCTTCATGTCAGGAAATCTCGTGGTATCGAGTTAAAACATTTGCTTGCAGACATTAGTAAGCATCCTCATGGAGCAGTAGAAATTGAATCTGACTGAGTACAGATGGTTGGATCTATGAATGGCTCTCTTCCCCTCCCCAACAAAATGGTAATTTCAGGTCAGGTCAGAAGGAGCAGGGAAGAAGAGAAAGCCACACGGATCTAGGGAATGGCAAGAAAGCATGCTTTTAATCTGGTCACAGGATACAGGTTTAGTCACTTTAACTTCCTAAAGAATGTATCAACTTACTAGTGTGACAGGAGAAATAACAAGGAAAATTAGAGTCCAATAATTAATAGCCCAGATAAAAAGGCTCTATTCTTTGGGTCTAAGTAATTTCCCTTCCCACTATCAGTGCCATGGAATTCCTACCCTTTATTTGCCATCATTTGTGCAGGCCTAATTGTTTTAGAGTAGGTCATTTTTTCGGATTCTTTGTACCTAGTTCTCTTCTCTATCCTGCTGTACACTCCATAAATTTCTCTTCTTCATTTCCTCTCTTCTAATGACCGTAAACCTATTTTTTTCTAACTTCATCATCACAATAAGGCCTGAGGCCCATGATTATCCTACTCACCTTCCAATTCACCAATATCCCTGGTGTTTTGCATAGAATTCAGGACAATGCTGTGGGCTGAAGCCTCACTAGCAATTTATACAATGCCATACCATTCTGCTGATTCCTGAGGCATTCTTCTCTTGATTGGAGTCTGGGATCCAGTTTGCTTTCTTCAGATACTGAGCTTTATTTCCAGGGTCAGAGAATCCGGAGTGAAATTTGTTTCAGAATAGGATGAGAATATTAAAGAAAAACCCAACAAAAAACTGCCTTCATGTTAGCAGACCTAAAACAGAAGCTTCTTTTCTTTCTTCTAACCCAATCTTCCCAGGGGAATGTTCTCAGCAAGTGAAGAAAAAAAGATCTTTTTTTCCCCCTAAATTGTGGCTCATACATGCAACTATAATTTCAGTACCTTTCATCACCTCTAGTCTCCTAATTGGTGTCTCTGCCTTCCAGTCTAACCACTAGTCAATTCAGCCTCCACAAATCTGCCAAGAATGGGTCTGATCATTTCATTTGCCTTGGCCATCCCTACTACCTTTAGGCTAAAATTAAAACTCTCTAGCATTTACTGACTCCAAAATAGCTTTCCATATGGACTTTACATTGCTCCTTCTATTAATCAATAAGTATTTATTTATTGGGTAGCTAGATGACACAGTGAATAGAGAGCTGGGCCTGGAGTCAGGAAGATTCATTTTCCCCAGTTCAATTCTGGCCTCAGACACTTTCTATCTGTGTGACTCTGGGCAAATCATTTAATCCCATTTGCCTCAGTTTCCTCATTTGTAAAAATGACAGAGAAGGAACTGGCAAACCACTCCAGTATCTTTGCCAAAATACCCCAACAACAACAAAAAACCCAAATAGGGTCATAAAGACACAGCTGAACAATAACATTTATTAAGTGCCTATTAGATACTGAAGATAAAATGCAAAGGCTGAGACAATCCCTATTTGCAATAAGTTTATGTTCTAATGGATGAGACAAGAAATATCTAAAAATAAATAAAATAGAAATACAAATTGAATAAATAAGTACCAAGTAGTTAAATAAAAGGTAGTTTTGGGAAGTATTAGTTATTGTGAGTGAGGATCAGGAAAGTCTTTATGTGTTTGAGATACATTTTAATTGAAGAGAGGGATTTTGAGGGAAAATTAAGGAGACAGAGGTAAGGAGGGAGTATGTTTCAGGGATGTGGGAGAGTCAGTGTGAAGGCAGGGAGACTGGAGGAACTGAGAAAAGGCCAGATTGATTGGATCACAGAATACAGAAGGGGGAGAAAAATACAATGAGGCTGAAAAATATGGGTTGGGATCAGTTTGTATAGGGCTTTAAAATCTAAAAAAGGTTTAAATTTTATCTTGGCCCTAATAGGAAGTCACTAAAATCAGTTGAGTAGGGGAGTCACATAGTTAGCTCTATGTTTCAGGAAAATTACTTTGGCAGCAAAATGTAAGAAGTCCTATGTCCTGGAGCAGGGAGAAACTTGAGGCAGAGAGACCAATCAAGAAGTTGTTATAATAATCCAAACTAGACATGATGAGAGACTAAATTAAGGTAGTTGCTGTGTGAGTAGAGAGAAGGAGTCAGATGTGAGGAATGTTAAGTTTTAAGAACCCATGGAAGCTGATGAGGTTGACAAGAGGAGGAATATAGAGGAAGAAGACAAGAAAGCCTTTGGGTTACCTGGTAGGTATTCCTCAAGGACAGACCTTTGGGGAATACTCATAATTCAGGAGTGTGATCTGGATGATGAGTCAGTTTTGGGGATTCCACCTTAATTGAAGTGAGCTTGAATCAAGGAGCAAAAGTTCCAGAGAAAAGATAGTTACTGGGAATAAGTTGGTGAACAGAGTCAAATGCTGCAAATATGTGGAGAAAGATTAGAACTAAGAAAATACTATATGAGAAGAGAGAAGAAGTGTGGTAATAAATATAGATGGCTCTTTCAAAGAATTTGAGGAGGGAGGAAAGATATAGGATGATTGCTTGAGAGAATGGTATGGTTTAGTGAAGTTTTTTTAAGTGTAGGAAGACTTGAGCATGTTTGAAGACAGTAGGGAAGGAATCAGTAGATAAAGAGAGGTTACAGATTTTAGAGAGGGGAAGATGCGCGAAGATGCAGTTTGTTGGACAAGAAGGGAATGGATATGAGCAAGTGCACTTGTGAAAGGATTGTACTTAGTAAGAATCAAGGAAACCTCTTTTTCAAAGTTGAGGGGAAGGGGAAAAAGAAAAGTATGGGAGATAATGTCAAGAGATTTTGAGATAAAGATAATGGAAGAAGAGGGAGCTCTTGTGATCTACATTTCAGCCAGATTGGCTGGTTAAAATTCAATCCTTATGTGCATTTTAATCCCTTAATATTGGCTAGCATATTTAAGCCTTTCATATTTGTAAAGAACTTTGAAAATATGATCTCATTTTATCCTCACAATTCTTGGAGGTAGGTGCAATTATATCCCCTTTTGACAGTTGAGTAAACTGAGGCAGACAGATTAAGAGACTTGCTTAAGTGACATAGCTAGTAAGGGTCTGAGAGCAGATTTGAACTCATCTAAGTTGTTTCTATACCTGGCTTATGGTTCATTGCTGTGTATCTCGGACAAGAGTCTCTTACCTCAAACTCTCTGTCTTTTTCTCTCCTTTCTTCTCTCTCCCTCCCTACATGCCCTACTCTTGATTTCACCCAAGATATCAGCAGATGGATCAAGGTAGAAGAATGGAAGAACTAGGAGTGGCAGGAGAGCAAAGTTAGAAGAATATTTAATGATGAAGTGGGAGGGAAAAGGATGGTATTGAGCATTCTTGTGCTAATGTAATCCACTGAGATAGTTCTTCATCTACTCTACCTTCAAGACTTGAATCACTGCATCTGCCTCCCAAAGACTGCTTCTTTCCTTAGTCACATACCCACAATCAGTGGCCCAATGGAGAAACAGTGTCAGGTTTAGAGGACCTGCCTCTTGATGATGGAGTTGTTAGCCAGCCAAGTGCAAAAAGTAGGGGGGATAGTCAAATAAGTACATGAACAACCTTTCCAGTTCAAATATGGGATATTCAAGATGTGATTACTAACTCTGGCTTCCTGGATAAATCATTTATTTCTGAAAGTCTGAAATGGAGATGACAATAACTTACTATCATAGGATCTTAAATTTGAAGGGACCTTTGAATCTATTCATTTTACAGAAGTGGAGGTATTGAATGATTTGCCTAGGATCACATAGCTAATAAATGGCTACAGTGGGATTTGAAACCAAATTTTCCTGAGCCTAAATTCAATGACCTACCTATTATTCTGTGTTGTTCAGTTGTGCCCAACTTTTTGTGACCAAATTTGGGATTTTATTGGAGAAGATACTAGAGTGGCCTGCCATTTCCTTCTGCAGCTTCATTTTACAGATGAGGAACTGAGGCTAAAAGGGTTAAACATCTTGCCAACAATCACATAGCTAGTAAGTGTTCAAGGCCAGATTTAACTCAGGAATATGAGTTTTCCTGATTTAGGTTAACTACTCTATCCACTGCACTACCTAAATGTCCATCTACTTCACATCTACTACACTGCTACTAATCCTAGCAGATTTCTGGCAGCAGTTATTGCTTAAATCAAAGCTTCTGGTGGTGGTGGAGGTTGTTTTAAAAGGCTTACTATATACTTTCTGTAGCAGAGTTTTACATTTGAGACTTCAGTGAGTTTATGGTAATGATAATTTTTATTTTTATTTCTTCCTGTGATGGGCTTTGTTAATAAAGACATTATTTAAATAGTGCAAAGGGCTTGATCATTAGTGGTTATCCAAGAGTAGTCTCTTCATATTTATAACTATATGACCTTTTTAGAAGAGGATCATGATTAGTAAAAGGTGGCATCAGAAGTACTGTTTGATTTAATTCCAAAGGTTGAACAATTTGCTATTCCTTTGGGATAAGACTTAAGCCACAGACATGTTTATCATTTTTAAAAAATGAAAAATTATGCTCTTTTAAAATAGTTTTAAATTTTGCTTCCTTTTATACAGTGTACTTTATAATTCCCACAATTTAAACCAAAGTTTTGTTATGTTGCAGCATCCATATTAATTTTCAATGACACTATAAATATTTAATGATACATATTTGGCATATAATCACAAATGTGAAAATTAGAAACCAAAATAAAGTTGAATAATTATTGAAACTACTTGAGGACTTAATTAAGAAGGCTGGGGGATTAGAAATCAAATTTAAATGGGGCCAAAAGGCAAAAATGGAGAGTTTTAAATGTCTCTAGAATTAAATATCACTTTTTAATGAAATAATTATAATAATTTGAGAAAATTTGCCAATGTCCTTGTTCCTCCTCACTCTGGAAAGACATCATTTACCTAGTCAAAAACTCAGCTAACAAAAAGGCATCTTGAGTTTTCAACAAATCTGAATTCTACCACAATATCAAAATCATCAGATGCAAGGAGCAGAGAGAACTTTCCCCCAGGGGCCAGAGCAGAATTGCTTCCTACAAAAGACCTGCCTGTATTTTCTTTGGTCTGTTTTTACATATCTTGAGTGATGAAGCCTCTGCTATTTCCCTTGAGATGCTATTCCATAATGTAATAGTTTTCACTGTCAGGGTCTCAAACCTATCACTCTCTCTTTCCCTTCTCACCCTCCCTTCTGCCTTCTTTCTTCCCTTCTTTACTTCCTCTCTTCTTCTTTTCTTCCTTCTTCTCCTCTTTCCTATCTCCCTCCCTCCCTTTCTCCCTTATTTTCTCCCTCCCTCCTTTCCTCCCTTCCCTTCTCCCTCCCTACTTCTCTCTTTCCTCCCTTCTCTTCCCCTTCCTCTTTTTCTTCTTTCCTTCCTTCCTTCCTTCTTTCCTTCCTTTCTCCCCTATGTCTTTCCTTCTCTTTTTTTTTTTCTTTTAAGGTGGGAAAGGATAGGAGAATATGATAGCTGGCTTCAAATATTTGAAGGGTTCCCACATTAAAGAGCAATTAGACTCCTTCTGTTATGCCCTAGAGGGCAGTTTTAGGACTAGTGGATAGAAGTCACAAATATAGGTTTGATATCAGGAAAGAACTTTCTAACAATTAAATAATTAGAGCTGTCCATCCCTTCCCTCCACCAAAAACAAAAAACAAAAAACGGCCTTGAGAGTTTGTGGGTTCTTTCTTATTGGAGTTCTTCAAGCAGAAACTAGACAAAAATTTGTTGGGTATACTAAAGTGAGGATTTGTTTTGTGTGTGTCAAAATATACTAAGTGTTTAATAAATGCTTGTTGATTGATTGATTAGATGCTGCAGAGATCCTTTATAATGCTTCCATTTGGAGGATGGGCCCAGGTTGGTCATATTTCATTCCCCTCCTGGATGTCTTTCTGACTCTACAAATTTCACTGTCATTCCTCAGCATGAGTACTTTCTCCAGCTTTCCTTTGCTTTTCTATTCCATTTTGTGCTCCCTTAGCATGTAAATTCCTTGAGTTCACGGACTGCCTTTGTTTCTGCTTATATTTGTATCTGTAATGCTTAGAACAGTGTCTGGCATGTAGTAAGCACTCAATAAATGTTTGTTTTGTTTCCTCTGAAATTCTGTGATTCTGCCACTTGCAAGTCAAGTCATGCCATTTCCCTCCTGATGTCATTGGTCTTTTTTGTTTTTTGAGAATGAGGAGCAAACAATAACAGGAGGTAGGAAGAAAAGTTTAATGATTGTAGTTGCTTTGTTATTGATATTATTTAGCATTTGGGTAGAGCCAGTCTCAATGCCAGAAAGACCTAGCAGATTAGCCTGTATTTGCATGATTTCATGCCATATAACAGTAGTCTTTATCAGTCTCTATTTTACAGGGAATGATGTGAGGAAAAAATGACATATTTGCAAATCTACTTTGAAAGTAAGAGCATTAATCTGTTCTCTGCAAAAGTGAGGGATGATGAATAGATGATACTATATACACTGTCAGACATAGTTTGTATTTGTCGAACCATTTCTCTCTCTTTTTTATTACAGTGATGGCTCTTATGATAGGAGATACGGGAGGGAGATATTTGGAAATCTGGGATAAATCCAGAAATTGGAAATACAAAACAAAAGACAGACTTAAAAAAAAAGCACTCATTTCTAATGTGTTTGGACAAAAAAAAAGAAAGTAAAGAAAGAATGAAAATATATAAAAGCATTGAAAAAAAATTTTTATAACTTTATTTCTCAGAATTATCTTGTTTGAAACCAAAATGTGTATATATGCATATGAATAGGTATATGTGTATATGTATGTGTATAAGCATAAATATTGGTATGTGTATGTATATATGAATATGTAAATGTATGAATACATAGACCTACATTGATAACCTTCTCCCCACCCACCTTGCCCACCAGTTTGGGCTTGTGATTTTACTGCTATAGGGAATTTCCAATGAAGAAACTCAATTTACCAGTGGAAGTCAGCAACTACTTTGCAATTTATAATCTTAGAGTGAGCTTATGTAAGGTCATATAGCCAGGATATATGAGGTCCAGGTCTTTCTGGCATTAATATTGGATCTCTACCCAAATTCTAAATAATATCAATAATATAGTAATTATAGTGAGTCCTTACACTTTTTTTCCTGCTTCTAGTTGATGTTTGTTCTTTGTTCTCAAAGAAGAACATGGCATCAGGAAGGTGATAATATGATAGTAAGTGAATTAGATTTAAGTGAGAGGCAGCTGTGCAGTCACTAGTGTCACTCTGTCCCCTAGAGCCATCTGGGTCCAGTGACAAGATATAAATCTAATACTGGAGATAGCCCTGGATGGGGAGACCTTGGCCCTTTTAAACTGGTCTTCCCTAAGTCTTAGTTTGACTGAGATAAGGCCCATTCAGTGATTAAAGAATTAAAGATTAAAGAAATGAGGGAAAGAATGGTTTCTTTTACCTAGTCAAAAAAAAAAAAAAATCAGTCTTTGAGGGGAATTCCCTTGGGGTTTCTGGACAAAAGAAAAACAATTGCTATTTACATTTTGAACCATCAGAACTCAAACAATGACCAAGTGAGGCTTGTTCTGGGATTTGTTGTTGACCAATCAGTGAGAGCCAGAATGATTTGGATTTAAGGCATTCCTTAAAAAGAAAAATCTAGCCTATAAACCCCAAGATATCTTGCAAGGTTTCAGCAATCAAAAGTCATATTTAACTGGACAAAGAACCCATATGTAAGAGTATGATTTCCTTTGTGAGCAGAGGGAAAAGAGGGAGGGAAAAGAGAGAGGAAAGTAATGAGAAAAAGCGGGAGGGAAGGAAGAAGGAAGAAAGAGAAAGGACAGAGGGAGGAAGGAAGACTCCTGTCTCCAATGATGTTTACAACATTATACTTGTACAGATCACTCTATCTTTTAGAGCCACTGGGTTATCAGACAGGCATTGAAGTTTTTGATTTTCCTTCCATCTCATATGATTGGAGGGATGGAGTTTAGTCTATTGATTCATTCTCTGGGTCAAACTAACCAATCAAATTAAGAGATTGGGGATGGGAAATAACTCATGAGGAGCAATGAAAACCTACACAAAATAGTGGTTAAATATTGAAGGCTGAATGGAGGTTAGAGCAAATAGGTTAGAGTAGGAATCTGGCAAAAAGACTACAAGCTGGGGATCAGTTGATGTTGTGTTATCCTGCCAGTGAGTGGATAGTCTCACCTACAAAAATCTGTTGCAGATTGCTATGAAGAAGATAAAACTCTCAATTCTTTAAAAAAACAAAACAAAAGAATTCCTCCCCAAAATCCAAGATCCCCTAAGCCTAATTGCCCCCCAAGAAGATAATATTTAGGATCATTTACCTTGGGAATTATCATTTATAACTTAGAACCATTTCTATTTCTTCCAGTGACAACTTCAGAAAGAAGAAAAGGTGGGGCTGCAACAGAGAGGAGAAGGAGGTTGGGCTGGTGATTGATGAGGAAAAGCAGTGAAGAAAACTCTGACATTTCTTGCACAATCTTTCATGGAGAATGTGTCAGTGAGCATGAGGACAGTTTAAATTGGCAGTAATACAACTGAACAGATCATTTGGAAAGTGGAGGAATATTACTAAACCAGGCCTATTGACATGTGTTTGCCTGCCTCTGAAGAAACAGAAATATGAAGAGGAAAGAGTAAAAAGTGAATGAAAATTTATCTAATTCATAATCAAAGGAAACCGCTACAGGCATTTTTGGATTGGACCTTTCCAATGATCTAAATTTAACCAACTGAAATCTTTTCCTTATTTTATTTTTTTAAATTTTTTTTAGAGCCATACCCATCAGCCTCTTGAAATGAAAGATTTTCTACCTGCTGGAAATATCCATTTCCACATCTAGAAGGAACACATCACAGAATTTTAAGACTAGAAGGGACACTAGAAGTTATCTAGTCTAAACCCCTCATTTTACAGATGAGGAAAGTAACATCAGGTACATTAAGTGGTCACAAAGGTAATAAATTGTGGGGTAGGGATTTAACCCCACCTCAAAAATCCATTCAGTTCTTTCTCTTCTTCCCTCCACTCCTCCATTTTATAGATGTAGATCAGTCTCAAAGAGATTGAATGAAATCTTCTTAATCCAAATCCAGCACCTTAATTAGGAAGCTTTTCCTTACTCCAAACCCAAGTTTTCCTTTCTGGAAGGAGGCCTTCTGAAGCTAAGCAAAACAAACCTAATCCTTCTTCAATCCAACAGCCTCTCAAACAATACTTGAAGACAGCTACCATGTTCTACCTAAGTTTTTGCTTTTCTAAGTTAAACATCCAATTTTCTTTAACCAAGCTTCATGGGACAGTAACTTGATTCCCTTTACTTCCCTGGTTACCCTTCCTCTGAATACTCAAACTTATCAGTATCTTTTCTAGCTCTGGTTTTCAGAATTGAACACAATACTCCAGATGTAATCTGCTTGTAGACAGAGTACAATGGAACTCTCATCTCCTTAACCCTGGACATTATACCTTTCTAAAAGCACGCAAGATTGTATTTACCTTTTGGCTGGCATATCACACTGCTGACTCAGTTTGCAAGACTTCTGAGATTTCTTTGCAGAGAAATTGCTTACCTTACCCATCTTGTATGTATGAAATTGATTTTTAAAATTCTAAGTGTAAACCTTCACATGTGTTTATGAACATGGATGGGTTTGGATAGGTGCATATACTCATTGTGAATGTAAATAGTCATAGATATTGGTATGTGATGATTCCCAAATCTTTGTCTCCAGTTCTTTTAATTCACCTAAGTTCCAAACCTTTATTTCTTCTTTATTTCTTTATTTCTTTTTTTTATTATTAATACTTTTTATTTGCAAAACATATGTATGGGTAATTCCTAAACATTAACCCTTACAAAGCTTTCTGTTACAAATTTTCCCCCCTACTCCCCACCCCTCCCCTAGATAGCAGGATATCCACTACATGATAATTATGTTAGAATACTTAAGAAATCGAATATATGTATAGTTATTGCATCATTTTTTGTGCAGGAGAAATCATATCTACAAGAAAGAATAATCCGATAAAGGAAATACAATGCAAGCAAACCTCAATAGAAAACATGAAAATGTTAGGTTGTGGTCCACATTTCACATCCCTCTCTCTGGGTGTATATGGCTTTCTTCACTGAACAATTGGAGCTGGTTTGAAGCATTTCATTGTTGAAGAGAGTCATGTCCATTAGAACTGATCCTCATATAGTATTGTTATTGCCGTGAATAATGATCTCCTGGTTCTGCTCATTTCACTCAGCATCAGCTCATGCAAGTCTCTCCAGGCCTCTCTGAAATCGTCCTGCTGGTCGTTTCTTACAGAACAATAATATTCCATAACATTCATATACCATAATTTATTCATCCATTCTCCAATTGATGGGCATTCATTCAGTTTCCAGTTTCTTGCCACTACAAACAGGGCTGCCACAAACATTCTTGCACATGTGGGGCTCTTTTCTTCCTTTAAGATCTCTTTGGGATATAAGCCCAATAGAAACACTGCTGGGTCAAAGGGTATGCACAGTTTGATAGCTTTTTGAGCATAGCTCCAAATTGCTCTCCAGAATGGTTGGATCCGTTCACAGTTCCACCAACAATGTATCAGTGTCCCAGTTTTTCCACATCCCCTCCAACATTCATCGTTATCCTTTCCTGTTATTTTAGCTAATCTGACAGGTATGTAGTGGTACCTCAGAGTTGTCTTAATTTGCATTTCTCTGATCAATAGTGATTTGGAGCACCTTTTCATATGATTATAAATAGTTTTAATTTCATCATCTGAAAATTGTCTGTTCATATTCTTTGACCATTTATCAATTGGAGAATGGCTTGAATTCTTATAAATATGAGACAATTCTCTATATATCTTAGAGATGAGACCTTTATCAGAACCCTTAAATGTAAAGACGATTTCCCAATTTGATGCTTCCCTCCTAATCTTGTCTGCATTAGTTTTGCCAAACCTTTATTTCTAACTGAACAATAGGATATATCCACTTAAATTTTCTGTTATCCCCCCAAAAGCAACAAGTCCATAACCGAATTTGTCATCTTAGTTGAGGAAAATGTTCTGTCAGCTATAAAGTGAGCTAGTATTATCTACGACAGGATTGCCAATAACATCTGAAAAATTGTGTGTAGGACTTTGAACCCCTGGAACATTAACCAGGAACATTAACTAATAGTCAGGAAAGATGAAGGCAGCAGTTTTTTGTTGTTTATTTTTTGCCCAAAGATTTGTTTGGTGAAGATTCTTCTCATTTCATCTCTAATGCCATCTCCCACCTTAGGACTTTCTAGATCTCTCCTCCACCAATTGCTAGGGACTTCCAGCCCCCCTAAAATCATTTTGGGATTATTTTGTATGTATTTTATATACACTTAAATGTGTACATACTGCTTTTCCCTATAAGAGAAGGG
>JAJPUD010005574.1:0-23643 GCA_023553655.1 Myrmecobius fasciatus
ATGTTGGTGTATCTGCCTGCCTTAAGTGTCAATGTCAATAAATGTTTATCATCATTTCCCACATTCCTACTCTACAGAGCCCTATGCTTGGTGCTCTGGGCTCATTTTTAAAAATTAGACACTGCATCTCTATTTTCCAGTGTTTGGTAGCCTTTTCAGAGACAAATACATGCATAAGAAGTGGTTGAAGAACACCTCCAAGATGTAAAAACATTAGCAAACCATTGTAATGCAAACAGTCAAAGGCACCTCAGTGCTAAAAGGTCTCAGATTAAAGGAAAGATCACAATGGAGTGTAATTAATCATGAAAAGCTTCCAAGTGGAGCTGACTTTTTAATGTAGAATAATGGTAATATAAGCCTAAACAGAATACAGAAAAAGCAATGTGAAACAGGAAAAAATTATCAAGCAAAATGTTTTTTTAAAAACCAGCTCTTTCATAATTTTAAAAATACCAAATCTGGTTAAACTAATGTTTTATGTCATGGAAACTATATGGTCCTATGCAAGACATGTGAATCCATGGCCCTTTTAAGAAAGACCGTTAGCTGATCTCTATTGTGTGAATGTCAGGATGTAGTAAACTACTGTCTGCCTGGGGCTGGGAAGAGAGGCTTCATTTTGATCAAATTATGAAAGAAATAAAGGAAATAACATATCTTAAATACTATAAGCTAATTTGATTCCATAGATTCACATCTTTTAAGTTGGAAGGGACACTAGAGATTATCTGGTCCAGCCCTCTCATTTTGCAGGTGAGGAAGTTGAGATCCAGTGGAAGGGAAATTATTTTTCCAAAGTCATACAAGTAGGAAGTAGCAGGAGAAGTTTTTGAGCCTAAACCATAAAATCTTAGATTCCAAGCTGAAAGGGACTTCAGTCCAATCATTTCATTTTTTCAGAGGAGGAAAGTGAGACATGAAAAGTCATCCAGGTACTCTGAATCCAAATCCAGCGTGCCGTCCTATACTCCAAGCTGCCTCAAGCACACTAAGCTTTGACTAGTTTGCTAATTTTAATTTAACACCTCAAATGACTTGAAATAAGCAGATAAAAAAGAGTGTTAGTGGGAACAAGTAGCAGGCGATCTTACATAAGCTTTGGAGAGAAATAGAAGCATGTAGTTTGCTAAGCTTGGTTTTTACCTCAATTAGGCAGAAAAGGAGAATAATTCTGGGCTGGCAAATCTAAGAAGAATCTGAATCTTAAGTAATGGAGTAGTCATAGGAATACCTAACATGAGGCAGAGTTCGTTCCTTTATTCATCTATTCAGCTAATATTTCCTGAGGCCCTACTACGGTATGGCACTGCACAGATTGCTAGGAAGAGGACATCCCTGAATTGTCCAAGCTGAAGTATTTTGCCACATTAGAAAGAAAATCAAAATGAATTAGCTTCTATTGGAGAGGAGAAAAAAAGGACGTTAGTAGAAACAGCTTAGACTAAGCAGTCTCCGATTTTGTCATGAGTAACATTCAGATTCTGCGTCAGTGAGTGACTCAGTTAAAATTATATAGAAACATCATCTCTCTACTCTCATAGAGTTAAGTTAATGAAGTTAAAGGTTATTAGATAGGTGCTTAATATTATTTTTTGTAAATTGTTCTAATTGGCAATTCTCAGTGATTCAAAATGTAGAGCCAGAAAGGACTCGAAAGAATATTTATTCCAATCTTCTCAGTTTACAAATAAAGGAAACTGAGACTTAGAGAGGTAAATTGGCACACACACACACCCCCAATCACAGAGATAGTGATTAGTATAATAGCCAGATTTGATCTACGTACTCTAAATCCTTTCACTACGCCAGATGATGGCTAGTGAATCTCAAATTTCAAGGGAATGTACAGAAAATTTTAGAATTTACAGTGTCTATGCCACAGAATGCCAACTCAAAAAAGGTGCCTCACAACTGGAAATTTCCAAGTATGGATTTGCCAGAATTGTTTAGTTATAGATTGGATTACAAGACCTCTGAGTTTCCTTCCAAGACTGAGAAAAAGGTCACAGAGGAAGTTGTCCCACATCCTGAGGTTGGCCTTGTATTGTCAGCCAGGAGTAATAGTAGGGGCAGGAGACTACATGGTTTCTTTTAGAAACCAGCTGCTCTGCCCTGCCCCTGCTTACACAGTAGCACAGAGATGCCGGGGTTCCCTGAGGGGGACCCTAACAGTTTGAGGGCCAAAGAATCAAGCCAACAGCTTGAGAGAACCATGTGTAAGAGATGTCTTTCTTCAGTCTCCTGCCCTATTTATCTTGGGAACAAGGAGACTACGATGCCAGATGGTTTGGGCTGTTCAAATACATGCTTGGCTCTGGCTTGGGCTGAGCTGGTCACCAGGGCAAACAGACAGCTCTTGCTTCTGGTTGTTGGCAGGACCCATAGAGAGAGTAGGATATTCACCTGAGGCTTCCCAGGATTTGCATCTCTGGACCAGGATGAACTGAGCTTCCAACTGGGTTATGTCAGTAGTCCCAAAAGCAAAAGAGATCTATGGACTCCCCATACATACTTTCCCATGTGCCCAGGAGCAGCCATATGGGTCGAGTGAAAAGAACACTAGAAATGCAAGAGTTCCTGATATAACTATCACTACACGCTGCTCTTTTTTCTTGAGAACAAAGATGTTAGACCTGAAAGAGATCTCACGTGTCATCCAGCTCAGAGTTTAAGTGACTTGCCATGGTCATACAAGTAGTGTTCCAAATATTTTCCAAATACTTTCCAAAACATGGAGGCTTATCATGATTTTGATGGATGCAGACAGTTCTATAATAGGCACGTAAATGAGTGAAAGGGAACCATGGTATGGATAAACCAAAACGGTCGTTAATCCAAAAGAGAGCTATATTTGACATTGGGATGCAAGATACAATCTCTTTTTTCAGCAGATTTGCCTTCCTAATGATATTGTGCTCAGGGTATTATATAATAGCATAATGCTTATATTCCCCAAGTTCACCCTGACTGAGGATGGGAAGAGGCAGCAGAGAAGCCTGCTAAATGGCATGAAAATTAAACATTGGCACAAATAATCTACCAAGTGGATAAATCATATATAATAAATTGGGGGTTGAGAATTTTAGGGATATTTAGGATTATTCCATAAACCTTCCCATGAAGCCTTTTAAAATCCCTGCTATATAAAATTTATGTTATCATAGTATCATAGATTTAGAATTGGAAAGAAACTCAAAGACCTCCATTTTATGGTTGAAGAAATTGGGACCTAGAGAGATAATCAACTTTCAGTCCTATCATAGGTCCATTGATCTAGAGCTAGAAAGGCTTTTCAGAAGCCCTTAAGTCCAATTTTCTCCAGATAAGGAAACTGAGATAAGGGTAGTTAAGTAATTTCCCCATGGTCACACAATTTCAGTTCAGGTCCTCTGACTCCCATTATCCACTGCACCACCTTGGCTCTGACCTTCAATGTCATTCCAAGTCATATTAGTGTAAGCAACCCTCTCTTCAACAATCACAAACGCAAGAAGATTGCCAAGTTTTTTGTTGATCCCTGATAGTTGGCCCTTTATTCCCCTACTTCATCTCTCAACAAAAAAAGAAAGTAATTCACAGTTTTCTCTTCTGTCCCCTTAGTTCACAGCTGGTGTTTTTATTCTCATAAAAAAAGAATAAGAAAGAGAGAAAGAGAAGAAAATGGAGAAAGTCTGTACATGAGAGAGACAGAGAGATTTATTTTAAAAAAGAGAAAATAAATGCCATTATTAAATTAATCCATGGAATATGCTGAATGTGTTACCAGTTTTTCTTCAAGAAGGTCTGATTCATTCCAGAAAGACTGTCTATGAAAATGAAGAACAATACTAAGTAAACCACTGAATCATTTCTAATACTGTCTAATACTCTGTTACAAGAAAATGGAAAATGAATAGATTTCCATTCCTTATAGCTAAGAAACATGATAGCCCATATAATGGAAATATGGAGCTCTGAATATATAATCATTGTGACATGATATATTTATTGAAAACCTTTCTTTCAAAGAGCTCAAAGTGTTTTGCCAACATTACTTCAGTAGCCTTTATATTCAACACCCACCCACATTAGTTGAGGGACCCAATCATATAAATGGAGGAAATGATGGATAAAGAGATGGAGCAGCTTATCTAGAGTCACAGAGAACAAGTCAGGGCAGAGCCAAATTTAGATTTCAGGACTCCTGTGATAAGATTTCCTTCTACCTGGATTCTTTTGATAAACCAAAATGGAGCGGTAATAAGGTACAGTTGAAAAATAAATGCTGGCTCGTATCCATCTAAATGGATAAGATAATAAAATATATAGGATTACAAAGGAAACCAATGATATTGAAATATAGTTATTAATTTTTTAAAACAAGTTCATAGACCTAGATTAGGAACCCTTTTCTAGAGATAAAGTTCTTCAGCTTTGGAGCCAATCTGGTTGACTTTTACAGCTAGAAGTGGAGAACCAAATTGAATGCATAGAGACTTCTAAAATGCAATGAACCAATTTTTAAGATCTTCATCTGATTCTAGACTTTGGCAAGGCCATCCTGAGAAGGTGGGGATGTGTGGACTTTCGCACAGACCAGTTTCCAAAAGAATTTAAAGTAAAGAGTGGTGAGTGATAGCAGGGATTTAATAACACAGTCCTGATGTCTAGTTGAGAAAATCATGATACAAAGCTGCTTCGGAGACATAATGGGAAGGCTAAGGTGGGAACAAATCCCAGAAGTTGGCATTTCTCATTCCTAACTGAGATTCCAGAACAGAAATGCTCTAATTATTTATCAGGATAGCCCTAGGGAGAGCCCCCAGAATTCATATGTTTTAACCCCTAGTAAATACAGGAGGCCTAGAGAGTATAACCAGATGGTTTCCTCCAGCCAAGCATCTTTAATGTAAACACTGTATGTCTCTGCAGGCTGGAAGAACAAAACCTAATTTCCTATCCATTGGGGGTGACAGCAATTAAAAATGAAGCTTCCTCCCTCCTTCCTTGATCCTTGCTATCTCCTAGGACCCACAGCTGTCTGTGACATGGGCCTGGCATGCTCAGGCTTGTGGCACTAGAGGTGGATGAAGTAATTAAATTCTCATTATATTTCCATTTCCTCAAATATGTGCAGAATAAAGGATCAATGAATTAACAGATCAAAAAGGATCAGAGAATTCCCAGCTTGAAGGAGGAGAATACACAGACATATTCACTTCTTATCCTCTGGTTGGCCTTGCTGCCACATTTCAGCCCACCTGGGTTGCTGCAGCCTCCTTTCATTTGGAGGAAAAAGGATTTAGGGGTTATCTCTAGGACCCCAGAAGACAAGTTTGATCTAGCCCAGGATTACGAACCAAGAGAACTCAGTTCTGGTTTCAGCAACTTTTCTCTTGTGTTGATAAATAGCTCAGTCCTTAGAATGTATTAAATTAGGCATTTAGAATATACTAAATAAAAACAGGGACAGAGTGTGGACTTGTAATTTCACTAATATAAGAAGTTCTTGGATGAAGGAACGTTCTACTAATGCAGGTGGATATCTTCTCAGCAGTGAACAGTGAGACAAACCTAGAGCACTGGCAAGTGACTTGTCCAATGACTTAGTGACTTCATCTATAATTATGTCAGTTTGTTGAATTCAATTGAATTACACTTAAGAATTTCTGCTTTCACATAATTGAATTGGATTACTTTTAAGAGTTTCTGCCTTCAAATAATCTCTGGTATAATAGAAGTGACTTGACTAACATATAGTCAACACAAACATATGTCAATTATTAAACATGAATAGAAGTGTTTTGAGCATGTAGGGCAGGTTGGGATTGGGCTATAGGAAGAGGAGTGACTCACATTAATGAGGCAGTCCTTTAGAAAAGGGATTATGGGAGCACAAGCATAGAGCTGAAAAGGACTGGGAGAACATAGAGTTCAACTTCTCCAGGTTAGAGATGAAGAAACTGAAGCTCAGAGAGCTAAAGTAACTTGCTGAAATTCACCCAGGAAGAAAGCAGCTTATTGACTTTCTTCCCAGCTTGACTCTAGGAAAGGTCTCATATAAAGGCAGAGAGAAGCAACATGGACGCAAGGAAGGAAATGAGAGGAAGAGAGAAAAGAGGAGAGGGGAGGAGATGGGAGGAGAGAAGAGGAGATGTGAGGAGAAGGGAAAAAGAGAGAGGAGGGGAGAGCAGAAGGGAGACAGGAGGAGAGTAGAGGAAAGGGCAGGGGAAGAGAAGGGAAGTGAGGGAGGGAGACAGGGGAAGAGAGAGGGAGGAAAGGGAGAATGAGAGGGCAAAGGGAAGGGAGCACACCTCTAAGTTCAGAGGCAAGAGAGGAATAACATATTACTTTGTTAGACATCATTTCACTTCTCTGTCTTCACTCCCTTAATCTTTCAGACAGAAAAATCTCTGCCCTTTGCTATCTCACATAGGGATTTGTGAAAACAAATGAACTAATAAATGTGAATGTGCTTTGAGTTCTTTAGAAAAATGGCATTAGTGCCATCCATCTTTGAGTAGAGTATTGTGTTTGGAAGGGAAATGCACCATTTGGAAGAAACATTGATGGCATGTGGTGATTTCTACACAAACATGGCAGGTGACTTCTAAACCTGCCATTATATACGTTCAGTCAGCTTTGGGGCAATATTTCTAATATGCTCATGTGGAAAAGCTCAAGGTTTGCAAGTAACATGTTGACAATATAGAAATATCTTTGAGCTCAGACCAGGCTCAGCAGGATTGTTCTGGGCATATCCTGGATGGCATCAGCCCATCACAAGTTGAATCACACTAACCCTTGCTGACATGACTGAGATTATTCCATTTGATTACATTTATATCTTGATCTAGCCTTGTGTGATATTTTCCCTGTTTATATGTGTGTGTATATAAAATTTGAGTTTCTAAGAATTTTTCCCACAGACATATGTCTTTCCTTATCACCCCTAACCAAGTATGGCAGCTTTAAATAGCTCTGTCATTTCCCTCAATTTCACTTATTCTAATATAATCAGCTATAGATTTCTGACATTGAACATCTAATAGGGTTTCACATTCACAATCAACAATGAGTTGGTTTGTTTTCATATTTCTCCTACTGAGACAGCACTGAGAGAGATGTGTAAATGGAACTAAAGTGTTTAAGATCTCGGAGCAGGTACATTTGCCCTAAAAACACATGAATCCATAAGTTAGAGGCAAGCAACATAGGTCAGAAAAAAAAGTGTTTGGAAGAAGTGACCTCCTCTTGAACACTAACTGCTCTTTCAGCAAATGAAATGACCAGGTCTTCTCTTTATTTAGATTCCAGACTCTGGCTCCAATGGTTTGCCTAAGGATTCCTGGCATCCAGGAAAGGGAAACAGATTCTGTTAGCCAATGATGGGAATATAGATGACTTGCTCTAGGAAGGAAGTCTGATTCTATTACTGTTGAGTCATTTGCCTGCTGTTAGATAATCTGCATAGTGATGCAACTGGGACATCCCTAAACTGTCTTCTCCCTTGTTCCTTATCTTCCAAGTCATTTCACTTCCTTGATTAGATCACTGCAGAGTATTCCCTGAAAGTCAAGTGTGTATATGTATGCTCCATGAGACAGAGAACTTCAGAAAGTTTCCAGAGACATGGTAAATACTAAGATACCTGATCTCTGGTCTTGTTTGTGCTGTGAAGAGAAAGTTTTTGTATCTTGTCTTCCCCAAAGGCCACTGTCATCGTGTTCCTATGCAGAAAGGACAGCACTATTCCCAGAGAAGGCAGGCAAAGCTTGGAAGTTCTAATCCCAGTCCTTGTGTAACTGACTGCGTCACCCCTTCTCTCTGTGAGTTAAAAATATACAATTCCTGGAGGGGAATGTAGCCTAGAGCGCTTGGTATCCTGGACTCAGAGGAAGAAAATATTATTAAGCAATAAAGAAACCGAAGGAAAAGGTGATGGAAGGTAGTCTGTGATTGAACCTGCCAGATCACAGAAGGCTGCAAAGAGTTACTCCCTGCCTACTGAGGCAGCGTCTATTAACCATGTTTTCAGTGCTTTACACATAGTAAACACTGAATAAATGTTTAATGAATTGAATTGCATTGAACTGAGTTGAATTTTATCAATGGAGGCTCTAGCACCAACCACACATGCCAGTATTCTGTTTTGATAAAAAGAGTGCTCAAACATGTCCCGACAATAAGGCTGTTTAGAAAAGCTCAGATTGAGTTTGATTTAGAATGGGTCCCTTCACTCATATATCTGGGGACTGACGGACACCAATCAATCACCAGCTGATGCAGACGTTTCCCTACCAGCATGAATAGGAGACTGTTTCCCTGCCTGGTGGAAGGGAGACATGCCATGATGTAGGAGTGGATCATACTACAATACCCTGGGCTGTTATGTTGACGTCACTGAACAATGTGCTCTTGGCCACACAGAAAAGCCTCTCTGTCCCTTTACACTGATTTCCCCCGTCCTCTCCATTTTCTCCATAATTTGGATTTCTCTTTTGGGTCCTCATTTTCCCATCTTGATAAGAACAACTAGAAAGGCACTTCCTTCCTGGGCTCTGTTCCAGTCTCCACCCCACGACTCCCTTGGCTTTGGTCAGCGCTCATTTCTGGTTGGGAGAACAGCATTTCTCTGACTTTGGGATCTTCCTAGGGATTATCAAACAAGAGGGAGGGCAGCATTGAAATTAAAAAGCAAAAGCTATTTGGTGAGCCCCCTACCCGAGGCAGTGAAAGAAACACATTGGAGAGAGTTTGGCTCTCTGGGCACAAGCTGGCGTTCAGTGTGGGAAGTGTCTAACAGCCAAGGTCAGGAGGCAAGGATGTGTCCCCCAGCCTTCTGCTGCCGCCCAGTCCCCATCTCTTCAATCAGTGCCCCCCCCCCAGATCCTTCCAAAGTCCCCTCCCAGCCCTAACAGCCTATGATTCCATAAGGGAGACTACCTAGGACAAAACGGACCCTCCTCCATCCTCCCTGGGTCCATTTCGGCTGACCGTGGCAAGTAAAACTTCTTTCTGTGTTCATTTCTAGGGTCGGAAACCTGGTTATTTCTCCTTCCTGGACCCCTTTTCTCCTGGAGTCTGGCTCTTCATGCTTCTTGCCTATCTGGCTGTCAGCTGCGTGCTCTTCCTGGTGGCTCGGTACAAGCTTTAGTCACTTTCCTGTCCCCACACCACCACCTTGCGTCCAATGTGGGGAACTTCCCAGGGAGGAGAAGAGGGAGGCAGGCTAGAGCAGGTGAAAGCTGACCTCTGGACGGGAATGGAGTGGCCCAGAGGGGCTGGGCCCCGACAACCCTCCCTGCCAGGGTTGTCGCGGCTCCGTCCATCCATCTGTCCACCCGCCTCCTTGCACGTTTTCCTGTGTGCACTCACACATACTACACTGGCAGGCAGGTTTGCCTGAAATGTCTCCGTCCCTCCTGCTGGGAATGCTTTGGAATCCTGGTAATGAGAGATGGGTGGTACAAGATCACTCAAATTAAGAGCTGTGCATTTGGCTGCCCCAACCTCAGCCTGTGCCAGGATCTGCCTCAAAGTGCTGAGCGACAAGAAATGGAGCCTCGGAGACAGTCGTGGGGGACTGGAGGCGGCTGCAGCACAGATGGGGGAGGAGGGCCCACTCCTCGGGGAGAGGATCGCCCAGCGCTAGCCCAGATAGGCTTCTGAAAACATAGCTGCCCTTGTTATAGTGGAACAGAAGGAGGGAGATTGAGGGCCCGGATGGGAGGGGGCCGAGGCACAGAGCTCAACAAGGAAGGCAGGACTCTGAGGAGCAAATCTGGGCTAGAAAGTCTGCTTCCCATAGGAGGAGAATTTCTCAGGACTGATTGAATCCTGAGGCCCAAAGGGAAACTGGGCTCCACTGCTTGTGGGTACTAATATCATCATGAGGAGATGTTGGCCCTGGGAAAGGGAAGTGATCCCATCTCGAGCCAAAGGGGTACCTGGCTATAATATTTCAGCGCAGAGTCAAGAGAACTAGGTATTTTGCCCACGGAGAATCACTCTGTGATTCTCTCTCCACCTTCAGACAACAGGAATAAGCATCCTTCCTCTCTGCCCTTTTCTTCCTAATGTTACAGGGACTAGGGAATCATGCCGGTTGTGAAGGGCTTTTGTATTTGTGCTGAGAACTCCGTAGGACAAACCTATATAAATTCATTGTTGATTCTCCCATTTCTGGCCTTTCCCATAGCAGCTTTTGGTTCTGACCTTTCACTTAGTGACCAAAATCTGCCAGTTTTGTATTGGGTATTTTATGTATGGGGTGGAGGAAAGGCCTTCCCTAGGGGAAATGTGTTCAGCAGACTGAAAGGGAACCTACCTTTCCAGCAGTTTTCTAATTAGAAAAACTGCTGGAAAGGTAGGCTCCCTCTCAGGTCATTGAACAAAAGTAGCCTGAGCCCCTGCCTAGAGACCTGCATCATGGGGGCTGGTCCAACCTGCCTTGGGCAATCCAGGTCAAAATCAAGGTCAGTAAAGAGCTCTTGGTAAATTAAATCCAGCCAAGTTGAAAAAGACTAGTCTGTGTACAAGCTGAGCAGCTTCCACTCCCTTGGAGTCAGCAGCTGGTGCTGGGTTTGAAGGGGATGAGGTGAAAACTGGTGTCTTTCCACTCCCCCTACAGGTGGGCTCATCCAAAGCCGTCTGTGCTGGCCCTCACAGGTATTGCCACTGACAAGTAACTGTTGTCACTGACAACTGGCAAGATGTTCAGGAACTAACATGCTGTCTGATGCCTCCCATCTCCATTTCACTGTATTGTCTGCTGCAGAGAATTGTGTGAGGTGTTTTGGGTTTTTTAGGAACCTTTCTGCCTGAATCCCTTTCTGCCATTCTCTTTATCATTTACTTTGCCCACTTCTGATAGAATCCTTGTAAGTGACATGATGCAGCAAGCAGGTGGCCATCACCCTTAGCCCCACGATTTGAGATTTCTATGGTGGGCTTGGAGCCTGGCCATCAGCAAAACCAACTGTATAGCTGCTGCATTGTCCTGAATGCAGGCTAAAATTTTCACAATTTAACCAGATTTGGTTGAATTCAGGGGCTAAATAACCTTTCTCTCCTATCCCTTCCTCCCAAAATACACCTATACATTCATCACCATTGTAATTATCACAAAAGATTTATTAAGTGCTCAATTACTTTTACTGTTATGTCAAGCATAACAAAAATTTCTAGTCTCTGCTCTCTGGGAGTTTACTATCTACTAAAACATATATGAAAGCCTCTTTGGATAGGGCACCATGATGTTACTAGCAGAGATGTGAGATCCGGAGTACTGAGATGACACTCACTTTTCTATAGCCCCTTCCCTCACAACTTTATGAAATAATTAGTACAAATAATATCTCATTTCACAAACGAGGAAACTGAGGTTCAGTTTGCTAAGCAACAAACCCATGGTTACATTACTAATGAGTTTCAGAGCTCAAATTCTTGTGTCCTTGCTGCTGGCTGTAACCCATTGTTCTTTTCACTACAGTAGGGAGCCTAGCAGTGTCAGAAACATTCCCTTGAATTATGGACAGACTCTAAGCCATTTACATTATATACAAGCCATAGGTAAGTGCTTGCCAAGGACAGGGAGCATGAGTAAGGTAGGAAGAAATGACTGAGGGACTGCCAAGGCAAGATTAGGGTGAAGGAAAGAATGCAAGAAAAAAGGACCAGTTGAAGAAAGTTTATTTCTGAATCTGTTGAAATGATCAAAGAACAGGTTGAGGAAAGAAGGGCATTCAATGTATAAGAAGCTACTTAGGGAAGACTCAGTGGGGAAAATAGATGAAGGAAACTCTCTCTGCCATAATTAGATTCATAGTTGATAAAAGAGATCTTGGATACAGACTCAAGTCCCCCATCTCACAAAGGAAAAGCTGAGGTTGTTAAAAGTGAAATGATCAGCTGAAGGTCACCTTTGACAAGAACCCAGGTATCCTGACTCCCAATCCAGGGATTTTTTCCTTTCCTCCCCCACCATATCATGCCCCCAGCTGCCTCTTCTCTCACGCTGAAGCATGCTCACAGTAGGCCTTTCTGTCTCCACAGGTTGACACCCTATGAATGGTATAGTCCACATCCTTGTGCCCAGGGCCGGTGTAACCTTCTGGTGAATCAGTACTCCCTGGGAAACAGCTTGTGGTTCCCTGTTGGGGGCTTCATGCAGCAAGGTTCTACCATTGCCCCACGCGCCTTATCCACCCGATGTGTCAGCGGAGTCTGGTAAGATCCCAAAGCAGAAGTGGGGTCGGGGCCAGGGGCCTATGGAATCAGACCAAGAAAGAAAGTCCACTGTAGTTACGTCCTCATTCTGGAAGTGTATGGCAACCTGATCTGCTTTTGCTTCTATGGCAAACTTCTTGCTCTCTTGGGAAATTCAAAGTAACTTTGGGAAAAGAAAAAAGAAAAAACTTCCCAGTGGCATTCATTAATTGAGTCCTGGGATCCATTCATTATTCAGATGAGGTTTGGGGGGCTCTTGTTAGCTTTCCCTTCTTTTCCCCCGATCTTTATATTGTATATGGGACAATATTTGGACTCACAGAAGTAGAAGAGACCTTAGGGATCATTTAATCTTATCTTCTGAAATGAATGAATGAATCATTTCCCCTTAGGAATTGGCTCCAGTACATCCCTGCAATTATTGAGAAGTTCCTTCTTGTACTGAAGCAACATATGCTTCCCTATAACGACTTATTGGTATGAGTTCTCCCCCTTTGGAGCCAAGCAAATTAAGTATCATCCCTCTTGACAAGAGCAATTTTTCAAGTGTTTGAAGATCTTTCTCCTGCCTTTTCCTGCCTTTCTACTCCCAGTTCTTGTAACTATATCTCCCACAATGTGGGTTTAAGTCCATTCCACCACTTTCATCTTCTTTTTCTGGATGCATCCTAAAACATTGTCCCTCCTAAAACATGGCACCAGACCTGGAAACCACATTTCAGATGTGTCTCAACCACTGCAGAAATAACTATTACCTCCCTCATTCTGGGCACTATTTTCTTATTATTGCAGTCTAGGTATCTCAGTGTCTAGTGCACTGGGCCTGGACTCATCTTCCTAAATTCAAATCTGGCCTCAAACACTTACTATTTGTGTGACTCTGGGCAAGCCACTTAACTCTGTTTGCCTCAGTTTCCTCATCTATAAAAATGAACTGGAGAAGGAAATGGCAAACCAGACCAGTATCTCTGCTAAAAAAACAAAACAAAACAAAACAAATCTAAATGAGGCTAGAGTTGGGCAAAACAAAAAAACCACTTACACACACACACACACACACACACACACGGTTTAAAAAAAAACAAAACAAACAAGTCTGTAGAATATAGGTTTCTTGTTACAGGTTAGCTTATTCCTAAATTCAGATTTGCCATATGCAGGGGCCCTGTCTCCTTTCCTTCTGTCCTCACCTCCATCTCTATTGGATTGTGGAGAAAAAGCATTTTCCCACACTTTAATCAAGAAAGGTGAGGATCGTAATTCGTCTAGAAGCCAGGTATGGTAGTATAGGAAGAATGATCTGCCTCAGAATCAAGAGGGAGCCATGGAGATATGGGGCTAATAGAAAATTTTAAAAAATCAGAATTGTAGGAACCCAGGCCCCCTGAGGATTCTGATCCCCTGATCCCTCTGTTTTTTTTTCTTATGGAGAATAATTGTCCACTTGCATTTGAGCCCTTCTCTTCTCTTTTCACCTTTTCTATTCATATTTATGCCCCATTCTCCCTCCCTACCCCAATTCTTGTTTTATAACAACCTCCGCCCAAGGTAAAAAGGATGCTATAGGTTGTTCTTCTGTGTGGTTCACAGGCTACTTCAGTGAGAATTTAAATAGTCACATCCAGGTTACTTGGTAATTCTGTCCAGAGGATATGTGTGAGTATCACTCTGACACTTTAAAAAGGCCCATTTTTTGACCTGCACTATTGCTCTCACATTATTGTACCCTCCTTGAATTCCTTTGGCTTTTCTGTTGTTAAGTCAGGATCCTGGCTCAGTCCTTTGTCTATGGAAGGGGGAGGGACTGAATGCAAGACCATCCAAGTCAGGCTTGGTTTCTCACCCAGAGTAAAGTGACAGATGAAGGGGGTACACAAGTCCAAAAGAATGCCAGCTTCATAAATGGAATATTGCCTTTATGCAAATATGGCACTATTGACCCATAACCATCCATAAAGAATGAACTCTAAGTTGTTTTTCCAGTAGTGGGGTTAGGTTCACAAATTTAAAAATGTAAACCATATGGTAGGGGCATGTTTAACCTACTTAATGGAGCAAGTCATTTTTAATGATTTTATCATGTTTGCAATTATCAAGGCCCATTGCTGAAACTAAATGGACTTTGGAAAAAAATTAGATGAATCAGTCAATGCTGTAAGCATTTTTATTTAGCATATTTAAAGGAAGGTACAAAAGAGAAGACTATATGGCTTAACTATAGACACCCAAGGAGGCAAGAAGCAAGAATGATATAGAAAGACTGGGCTAGAGAAGCCCAGTGAACAATTCATATTGAAACCAGGTCTGTACCTCCAAACTAGAGGAGACCCTCAACTCTAGTGTTGTAATATTATAATAATATATAATATAGTGATATTCCTATACTAGCTACCCCAAGCCCCTCACATTAGGTTAGGGACTAATACCTCCAAAGATGGACTGGGAAGTAGCTGGAAAGGGTACAAGTAGGGGTGCATTATTGTCTGAGGTATATGGCAGGTGCAAAAGATCATGATGGTCTAGGACTCCTGTGTCCATGCTTCAGGGCAGTGTACTCAGCTCATGGATTATTGCTGTGTGCCGCTTCAAAATGACTTGAGAATTCTGTGGAGCAAAGAAGGAAGCTAGTAGGCACAGTGTGAATGAGAGTTCTGGGCCTAGAGTCAGGAAAAACCCCCTTCCTGAGCTCGAATCGGACCTCAGACATTTATTCGCTGTGTGACCCTGTTCAAGCCACTTTACCCTGTTTGTCTCAGTTTCCTCTTCTGTAAAATGACCTAGAGAAGGAAATAGTATAATCACCCCAGTGTCTCTGCCATGAAAACCCCAGTGGGATCATGAAGAGTCGGAGATGACTAAAATGACTAAACAATTCTTATAAAGTAAATAAAAGTCTTGTTCAGACAAATCTGATTAGTTCCGTTAGATCACGGGTAGAGAGGTACCAGTAAACCACAAAAGCAGAAGCTTCCACACATGGAAGATGCAGATTTGAGAGATTTGGGCAGATAGAAAGGCTATAAAAGCACAGAGAATAAATAAATTTTCTAGGGAGAAGGAAGAGACATGTCTAGGGAACAAATAACATGTTGGGCTGCAAAAAATTAGACTAGTAAAAAAGATATTTTTCAGAGCAAAACAATTGTCTATATTTCAAATTTTATAGCCAAAAAAAGGCTGTTCTGTTACTTAAAACAAGCTCTTTATATTCTCTTAACAAGCTCTCCACTCTCCTTTCCTAATTTCCCAAACCAATGGTTTACGTGTGGAATATGGATTACTCTGGTTGGTGATGCAGTCTGTGGTATTTGAGATGAACAAAGTTACTTGACCAACCTTAGAATTAAATCCAGAAATCAATCATTCAATCATTCCACAAACATTTATTAAGTTCCTACTGAGTTCTAGGGTTTGGGATCCAAAGCAAAAATGAAATGATCCCTGCCCTCAAGAATCTTACATATTAGGGGAAGAATATATACATAAAAATGTAAGCTACATATGAACCTAAATTAGTAAATTATCATTACTAAGCAACCCTAGATGGGAAATTTCTTATAGTTACTCTAGGCACCTATGTAATTTACTTTAAAAAAGGATCCACTAGGGAACCAGGGTTTGGTAACTTACTAAAATGTGACAAGCCACAGGTTTGATCTCTTTCTATTAGTATTATGTACATATGTGTTATTGGGGGAGGGAAGAGCTGTAGGAATAAACAGATACCAACTACATGCTAATTAAAGTAGAGTATGTGATATAGCCCTCACCCTATGCCTTGGGCTACTATAACTTCCTAGGGTATCAATACTTCATAGAGAATAAACTCTTGTTTCCTGCCAGGAACCTGAAGCACCAGGACTCTACACCTGCCCCCTGTCCCTAATTAATGTCAGCAATCAATCATTCAATAAGCATTTAGTAAATACTTAACCATGTATCAGGTATTACACTAGATACTAGAGATAAATTCAAATATTCAACAGTTCCTACTCTCAAGGAACTTGCATTCTTTTGGGCAGATGATCACTCAGGAATTAAACAAAACGGCAGATTCATACACTTGGTTTCCTCTTATCCCTTCTTCAGTCTTAAGATCAACTTATTTCCCAGTATGGCAAACTAGCAAGAACACTGCTATTAAAATCAGTAAATCAGAGTAAAAATTCTATCCAAAATACTTTACTAGCAATGTGATTTTGGTTGAATCACTTCTATATTATGTTCTTCAGTCTCCTATTTCTTATGTGAAAATAATACAAAACTCACCTCCCCCACAGGGCATTGTGAGGAAAGTGATTTGTAAACCACAAAGTGCTCTATTAAAAGAAACTCTTGTTGGGATGTAATGGAAATGGCTCTTCCACTGGAGTAGCAGTTGGGCTCTACTATGAACACAATTATAACATTCTGGGGTCTCATTTCACTTCTGTGAAGCATCTTGAGAGCAGGGACTTGATTTGGGGATTTAAAAAAAAATTTTGTCCTTAAGCGTATTCCCTTCATTGTACTATGGTACTCTATACCTGGCACATGGTAGGTGCTTAATAGAATCATTTTGTCTGATTCTGTAAGGTGAGAGATTTGGACTAGATGGTCGTTAAGATCTCTTGAGGCTCCAGATTATATGATTAACCTCCTCTTTCTACTTCCTAGTCATGCTTCAGAGTCCCTCTCATTCAGAAAACTTTCCTCCATGATTCATAATCCATTGCCAGTATATCTATCCAATGTCGGATATACTCTTTCATTTCAGTGCTGTTTTATGCTTCTATTTTTCCTGTTGATTCCACATTTGGGAATCCATTTTATCTCCCCTACTCCTCTCAAGGCTATGAGCTCCCTGAGAGGAGGGAGCACTCCATACCACCAGCACAAATACCTGCATCCTGGGGGCACTCAGTCAACAGCTGACTTACTCAAGTCCTTTCCCCATAGGTGGGCATTCACTCTGATCATCATCTCATCTTACACGGCCAACCTGGCAGCTTTCCTGACTGTACAGCGCATGGATGTGCCCATCGAGTCTGTGGATGACCTGGCTGACCAGACAGCCATTGAGTATGGCACAATTCATGGAGGATCCAGCATGACCTTCTTCCAAGTAAAGCTTGCTCTTTTACTCAGAGTCATTGGGGTTTAGCAGAGGGAGGAGAAGGTGGAACAAAGGTGAGATGACTGCTGGAGATGGGAAGTCTTACCTTCTCCTGCTATGCCCTTTCCTAGCATCCGGTCTAAAAACCATAGGGGCTCAGCTGATATCTCCCCAGCAGTCTGGAATAAAATCAGAACAGCCTCTTGGAGAAAGGCAACCTTGATGCTCTGATCCTTGACCTGATAAACTCATAGGATCTTTAGACAGGGACCTTCTGCATGCCCCCATAGGGTCCTCACCAAAATCCTGGACACAAAGTCCTGTCTGATCTCCAGGGCTATACCTGTCTTAGTCTGACTAGACAAGTGAATTTCCTAGTTTCAGGTTTTCCTGGGAAGATTTTCCACACAGCCCAGTAGGGCTATAGTCAATTCATCAGCCAAGTTCATTTTCATCTCTAACCAAGGTCTAAAATGACCCCATCTTCCTAGTTTCCTCACAAGTCACATTGGATATAACTTTAGAGAACAGCACATTAATCAAGCATAGAACTTGGCCAGATTCCCAACACTCTCTGCTTGCCTATTATTTGGAGAGCAGAGTCTGGTGTCTGATATGGGATTAAAGGATCAGTTTAGAGCCAAGGGTAGTTTACTTGAGCTCCTCTTCAGGTGATGTCTGTTTGGAAGTCACTGCTTAATGCACCTTAGTTCATGCCATTTGGTAATGAAGGTGCTAAGACCAGAAATCAGTTCCCACCTATCTCTATTGAGGGGACTAAACGGTAGTGGACAAGAAAACCCTAAATCTCTAGGTCACAACATCAACAGATTGCTAATAACAGCAATGATAGCAACAGTAAATAATACCTGGCACTTTCATAGCACTTTAAGGATTGCAAAGCACTTTAAAAATGTTATCCATTTAGTCCTCACAACAACTTTGGGAGGCAGATGCTATTGTTAGCCCCATTTTACAACTGAGGAAACTGAAAGAGATAGAGGTTAAGTGACTTTCCCAACATCACACAGCTAGTAAGAATCCAAGGCTAGATTTGAATTACAATTTCATAATTTTTAATCATCTACAATATGCCAGGCACTGTGCCAGATTTGGGGGATAGGAAGATGAAAAAACACTTTATATTTTGCCCCAATATAATGGGTAAAGGAGGGATTCTGACAAAGTGTTCTGTGGAAACTTAAGTAGGGAGAGATCCTTTGGAGTAGTGGGGCACAGAAAGCTTCACAGAGGCTACTGCCTAGAAAGAAGAGTGTTATAACAGGTGGGTTATAACTGCAATCCCATCCAAAGAGGAAGAACTATGTTCTTCTAGCAACAGAGAATTACCTGCATAAGTGAGCACAGAAAAGGTAGCATGAGATCAGCCAGCAAATAGGACACCTGGCAGAGCGTTACAGGGATCAGATTATCATGCCTGCCCCATGCAAAAAAAAATGTGCTTTTTATCCTCCCAGACTGCTAGGCAAATGCATGAGTGTCTTCAGGTTAGAACATGTTCAGCCAAATCCCACAACAGTTTTTGATCTTAGCTTGTTTCCTCCAACTTCATCTCTCTCTTAAGAATGAGGAAAAGAAAGCATTTTCCATGTAATTAGTGTTAAAATACTGGGGGAGGGTATCCTGACTGCTAGCCAGCTTGCTTCCCTCTGCCTGAGATCCATTTGATTCTTTCTTTGTTCCTACCCCACTTCTATGTGTTCTTCCCCCAGAATTCCCGCTACCAGACATATCAGAGGATGTGGAATTACATGTACTCTAAGCAGCCTAGTGTGTTTGTGAAGAGCACGGAAGAAGGGATTGCCCGGGTGCTGAATTCCAACTATGCCTTCCTGCTGGAGTCCACCATGAATGAATACTACCGCCAGCGAAACTGCAATCTCACCCAGATTGGGGGCCTGCTGGACACCAAGGGCTACGGGATAGGGATGCCAGTCGGTATGCAGAGAAGGAAAATCCTTATTATGTGGGTTCATCCAGAGAGTCAGAGGACCTAGAAACAGGAAACAGAGCCTTGAAGTAGGCACCTCTCAATGGGTACTGGCAGAATTAAAGAAAGCATGGCATTAGTCTGTGGGAACAGAACAAAGTAGGGTAAGGATCCGGAAGGTCCGAGGGCAGGTACCATGTTCCAGAGAGCTTTCTGGTACTCTTGCCCATTGCAGAGTTGTAACTAACAGCCCATTTAAGCAGAATAAGTATTGGAAATAGTGTTGGTATATCCAAGCCGGTCAATATCTTGCTGCGGCTGCTGTTGAGACTTCAAAGACCATCAATCAATAAAGAAACATTTATTAAGTACCTCTGTAGGCCAAGCCCTATGCTGGGCACTGAGGCTATAAATATAAAAGTGAGACAGTCCCTTCCCTCAATTACTTTAAGTTCCACTGGGAGAGGGGGGAGTGTTGGAGAAGAGTAATGCATATCCAAAAATGCATAAGCATAGTAATATGCAAAATAATAACTGGAGTAGGAAATTTGGGAAGAGAGAAGAATTCGGGGTGGGGGGAAGGTATTGTTTTGGACACATATAATTTAAGAGGCCTATGGAACTTATAAGTAGAGAAACTGGCTTGGCGATTGAAGATGAAAGTTCAGGAAAGAGACTAGGGCTAGATGAATTGATCTGGGAGTCATCTGCATGGAGATAATAATTGAACTTATTGGAGCTGCTGAGATTAGGAAGAGATAGTACAGAACCTTGGGATGTACTCACAGGGTACCATTTGCCCGCAAGCAGAAAAATTAAGAAGTGAATTTAGGGAGAAAGATAATGAGTTTTGTTATGAATATGTCAGGTTTGAGATGTCTACAGGGTGCCTAAGTGGAAATATTTAGCAGTTGGGAAAGCAAGATTGGAACCCAGAAGAGAAATAGGGCTAGATTTGTAGATTTGGGAGTCATCTGCACAGAGGTAATAGCTAAAATACACAGGGGTTGGTGAGATCACAAAGACAGGACTGAAAGAGAAAAAGATAGTTTCACACAGTTTTGGGTTGGAACTACGCAGGGCAGCAAAGGGTAGGGATTGGTCAGGGGACTGGGTATGACTATGGATGACTATAGGGGCCGCATAGTTGCAGTAGGCTGTACACATGGCCATTCCCCTCTTACCCCTGGGTGCTCTGCTAGTTTCCTTATCCCATAGGAAAGGCAGCAAGGAGGGAGAACAGAATGTGCATCCTGTTGGCTGGCGGTGTACCTCTGAAAATGTAATATACTGCTCTAGGGTCTGAATCCAGACCATACTTTTGGAGAAATTATTAATAGTATCCTATATATTAGATTCAGCCTAGAGCTTTCTATATGACTCTACCAACTGAGACCACTATTCTTTCCCTAGGATGTATGGGGTGTGATAAAGTCATAGATGAATATTCAACTCCCTGTTATTAAGAAGCTAATTATGGACTTGATAGATTCTCTCTTTATGTTCTCCTCCTGCTGTTTGCCTTTTGGCCAATTCTCTGCTTATTACCACCTCCACTAACTGTGGGTAAGAGAAGAACAAAGAAGTAAAACCTCAAAAGAATTGATTTTGCCATTTGTTAATATCCCTGATGAAAGATTTAGTAGACAGGGAGAAGGACACTTCTAAGTAAGATGGTTTTCAAATTATTTGTGGATTTCATTAATCCTTGTTCTCCTGTTCAATTCATGTAATTGAGAATGAATGGGCTGTTTGGTTCAAAATGACTGAGAGGGGATGGGTTCTCCCAGTTTGGCCAGGGTGAGTTATCCATGAGGATCAGGGGCATAATTGAGCCAGTAGGTGGTAGAAGTGTCAGGATTTCTGTGCTGCTGTCAAATACTTAGTTTGGAGCTTAGAAAGATAATGGAGGTATGGGGTAAGATCTGTGTGGGAGGAAACTTGAGCCAAGGAAAGTCTATATAAGCCGGAGAAGAAATGATATGGAAGCCAGGACTACTCATTGAAGTTGGAAAGTTGAACAGGTAGAGGAGAGGTCCCAGATTTGGTGAAAGGAGGAAGAGACATAAGTGTGGTAAATGAGCTGGGATGAAGTTGTAGAAAGAAAAAGGATGTTGTGGTCACATCTCAGCTAAGATCAGAAGCAATAGCTTCTAGAAGGTGAGCCTTTTCTCTCTGCCCTTGGCAATGGCATCAATCAGAAAAATTTCTTCATGATCCTAGAATTTCCTCCAAACTGGCCTGGGATGATAAGGCAACATCATCACAATGAAGGGAAGATTCTAACAATGACAAAATTAACATGACTTTCCCAGAGAACTCAGACTCCAGCTCTCATATTTCTCCAGGAGTGGGACCAAAGATCCAATAATGAAACACTGGCCATTGATTCCAATCCTAATATACAAACAGTAAACATGCCAACAGCTCTCAGCTCTGAGATGGTAATGTTGTCTGACTTCCTGAATATTATCCAGCTATGTTCCTTCTGTAATACTCACCTTCTAAGTTTGACCCAACTTGTTAGTCCTTCCAACAGAGGGTAAACAGGGGAATAAATGTAGGTCCTTACTTAGGCGTGCTGATTAAGAGCGGCAGAGAACAAACAAGAATAAAGATGTGAATGCTAGAAACAAGGACTTGGCACAGTTGTGCATTAACTTTATTCATTTTACACACCTTGTAATAATATATATAATTAGTGCTTAGCCATAATTATGTGTATCTAACCAAGGCTCAAAAAATTTTAGACCTCTCTGAATATTTATCCATTTCAGACATGTTTCTAATTTTGTCAAATTAGGCAACTTCTTCAAAGATTAAAGGGAACAAGAAAACAAGCAGGCACAATTATAACACTGGATGTACCAAACTGTCATTAGTTCTGTGAACTGTGTATCTTAGTTCGTTTGTACCTATATTTCAATTTCATTGAAATATGTTAAAAAGGATATGTCATAGGAAAACATTTTATTGGCTGCCATATTATTTTAATGTAACTGACTGAACCACAAATTTAATTTGAAATGCATACTTTATTACATATTCATAAATATACATTTATTATATATTCAGTTAAATTTAACTGAATCCTGCAAAAGTACTATCAAACCAACATGCAAAAATCTTGTTTTGTTTTTTTTATATAACTAACCAAATAGGGAAGATATTCATGATTGTTCAATTGGATTTGATATAGTTGACTTAGGATCCAATGACCTTCCTTCAAATCTTATCTCAGCGTCTTAGTAATTCTCTGACCATGGTAAACTCTTGGAGATTGGGTCTTCTTCCATTTGTACTTTCAAGGCTTCTTCCAAAGGAGTAGTTAAGACTTCCATTATACAAAAGTATAATATTTGTAAAATAATGATGAAAATATTTATACTATCTATCCATGTCACAGGGTTTTTGTGAGGAAAGTGCTTTCCAATCCTTTAAAATCCTCTGTAAACAAGATTTGTTGTCTTTCATTCAAATCAATAGGCATTGATTAAGTAGCTCCCATATACTAGCTGCCTTATAATGTACTGGGACTATAAAGACCAAAATGAAATGGTCTTATCCTCAGGGAGTTTCCATTCTACTGGGGGGATACAACATATACACAAATAAATAAACACATGATATTTTAAGAAGGGAGAGAACACTCATATCTGAAGGAGTTGAACAAAGCTTCACAGAGCTGGTGGCAGCAATCATCACATAGTATTTGTTAGACAACTTTTCATTCAGTTCTTAACCTTCATTTTTTCACTCCATATGTAATATACCACTAATTCTTTATAAAATCAATTAAATGTCCATATCCTCTGAAAGTTTACATGCCTTATATATTGACCTTATATACTTGACATAGTTGTGCTTATAGCAGAACATCATTATCAATATCTCCATAAGTTTCCACTTCAAGACATCTGACCATGGAAGAAAAATGAACAGATTAATTATACTTTCTACTTTTTGATAGCTTCTTTGTTTCAGAACTAGGGACTTTATCCCATGCTGGTGAACTGAACTTCCCAGGGTTTCATTTGACCTTATTTTTCTGATGAAACCTCAATAGCAGAACCAAGTGTAATTGACAATACTCTATTAAAGATCAAATTGTGCTAAATAAAAGTTCTATTAGTTGATTATCAAGAGAGGGAGAAAACAGATTGGGGTATGTGGGAGGTGGGCTCAAGCTGAACTCAACTGAACACTGTGAAGGTTTGAGGATGATACTGAGTGACTGAATTCTCGATGCTGATGGATATGAGAAAATTTCTTTTATCATGCTCCAGATTCTGCTTTCATCAATCCATTGCTAGTTCATGTAAGTAACTGGAGGAAAAGAAGGAAGGAAGGAAGGAAGGAAGGAAGGAAGGAAGGAAGGAAGGAA
>JAJPUD010005574.1:24629-34629 GCA_023553655.1 Myrmecobius fasciatus
AGGAAGGAAGGAAGGAAGGAAGGAAGGAAGGAAGGGAGGAAAAGGAGGGAGGGCGGGAGGGACAAAAAAAGGAATTTATAGTTTATTGAGAGAAAGAAATAGGTACACAGATAAGCAAGTAAGGAGTATTTGGAATTTTTGAGTAGACTATAACAACTGGAGAAATTAGAAAAGGCTTTGAGTAAGAATTATTCAATTACTTACTCAAAAGTGAGAAAGGAGAATATTCCAAGTTTGTTGTATAAAGATACAGAGATAAAAGATCATATATAGTGGGGCATGAGTACTTCATTTTGGTTGGGATATAGATTTTTATGATTTGAGGCAGCTAGGTAGAGTCAGACCTGGAATCAAGAAGATCTGAATTAAAATCCAACCTCAGACTTTTAGTAACTATATTACCCTGGACAAGTCCTTTAACTCTGTTTGTCTCAGTTTCTTCATCTGGTGAAGGAAATGGAAAAACATTCCAGTATCTTTGCCAAGAAAATCCCAAATGGAGTCACTAAGAGTTAGTAACAACTGAAATTACTGAACAATAAGATTTTGTGAGGAATAACAAAATCAGTATGAAAAATTACATTGAATACATATTGTAAATGTCTTTAAATGGCAGAGAAGTCTGCATTTTATCCTAATAGTAATAGGGAGCCATGGAAGCTTCTTTGGGTTTGTACCCTGCTATATATAAGATCAGAGCAGTGTTTTATGAACATTAGTATGACATTTGAAATTTATCTGAAAGTAGAGAAGATGCTGGACAGCGAGGAAAAGCAAGGACTGTTTTACAGCCCAAAAAGAGATCCAGAAAATATCAATAATTGCCAACCTCTACACTTACTTTCTCATCTCTATAAAAAAATTTATGAGACTAAGTTGCACATGTATCAAGGACATCCTTTGTGAAAATATAAGACAGGCTTTCACAAATTATTTCTATAGCAGACTACATATTCATAGATACAATTAACTGAAAAGTACGTAATTAGCTGCTGTACTTATTATTTATTGATTAGAGTAAAACATAGCCTTAAAGTTTCCCTTCCAACAAAGTGTCTCTCATGCAAATGTTAAAATTGTATAAAGTTCCTTAATGGACACCCACACAGATAACTTGTTTCTGTGGTTCTTTGAATTCCAATAGAAAGCAATGGAGAAAACCAAGAGCCATGTACTCACCAGCAGCGTTCCTCCTGTGGAAGAAATCCTGCAAAGTCCAAATAGAAAAGGACCCTATATAAATAGCAAAGTCCTATTCTTACTCTAACATGGAGGTGACATTTTGCCGATTTCATCAAACCTCAAAATATTACAAGGTCTCCAATAAGATCTATAACTTTAAAAGAGATAAACTTATGGCAGGAGTGGGAGAGGAGGGGAATTGGTGAGCTGAGTGCCTTTTATCCACATTATGATATGAAGTGATATATATATATTTTTTAAATTTCAAATAGGGAGAATATTTCTGTAATGTTCTATAGGAGAACAAGCTAAATGCTGAGACTTCTTTCTACGTTATTTTAGTACATTTCTTAGTGCTCTTTCTCCCCACCCTCACCATCTAGCTCCTGTATTGTTGAGTTGTTTTTCAGTTGTTCAATTCTTTGTGACCCCATTTGGGGTTTCCTTGACAAAGATACTGGAGTGGTTTGTCATTTCTTTCTACAGCTCATTTTACAAATGAGGAACTGAGGCAAAAAAGGTTAAATGACTTGTCCAGGATCACACAGCAAGTCTGAGAGAAGATTTTAACTCAGAAAGATGAATGTTCCTGAGTCAGACCAATGTTTTATCCACTGCACCACCTAACTGACTCATTCCTTTCTCTTTTTTTATTTCAATCTGTTGAGTTTGTCCATAGGTACATATACCTTGGACGGGCATTACTGATGGTTTCATAATTGAACAGGAAGAAAAGAAAGGCTGGATTGCATTTTGAAAATTGTCAGGTCATAAATCATTGCTTAAAAAAATCCCACCAATACTATTTCAGAAACTGGGCAGGGAGAACAGGAGGGAAGCCTGTATTTTTCATCTGCATAGAAAACTCCTGGTATGGAAATTTCCTATATGAAGTACATCAAATAACTTTACCACCTACTCATTCAATCTCCCTGTGCCCATTTTTCCTCACCTGTATATTAAGGGGGGTTAACTAGATGGCTCTAAGGCCATATTATTATGATCTCTAATATATGGTTAGAGAAATACTGAGGTGTTAAGTCACATGCTTAGTATATATCAGACTCAGTACTTGAACTCAAATCCATGCCTTCCTAACTCCCAAATCCAACCCTTTATCCATCAGGGCATGTTGCCTCACCAGTGAGGAATGGATATAAGTCACACAATGGTGTCCAAAGAATCAAATGAGAAAAGAGCAAGGCATAGTGAATGGTCCTATGTAAAGAGACTGTAGCCCTTGGGAAGTACTCACAAAAAGTTTGAGTTTAAAAGGTGGTAAGATGGTCAAATAGTAAGTATCAAGGAAAGAGAAAAGGTGAACAGCCTAAAAGCCTTCACTGGTATATAAATGTTAAAAGAGCTGAATAAGGCCTCCAACCCATAGGGTAGCTTCTCTTTGAAGGATTTATGAAAGGATGGGGATATGAAGTCTTAATTGAGTTATAATCTACACCAGTGGAGAAAGAGATGACAGATTTATGCAAGAAGAGGAAGAGGAAGAAAAGGAGAGAGAAGAAGAGGAGGAGAAAGAAAAGGAGGGAGAAGAAGAGGAGGAGAAAAAGGAGGAAGGAGAAGAGATGGAGGAAGAAGAAAAAGAAGAAGAAAAAGGAAAAAAGAAGAAAAAAGAAGAGAAAAAAGAAAGAAGGAAAAAGAGAGAGAGAAAAGGAAGAACAACAACTATGGTCACTGTGACTCAGCTCCTTCCACCTCTTAGACTTATTATTGATTACTTAAGCTAAGACACTCCAAACTGCTTCAAATATTTCATAGATTGTAAGATAAAAGGCTTATTCCATGTAGTGCCATTCAGCAGAATTATGAATGATAACTGAAAAACACAGGAAGATAGATTTCAGCTTGATTTAAAAAAGAAGCTGGAGAAACCATCCAGAAATAGATAAGCTACTTTGTGAAACAGTGCTCTAGCTGCTACCAGAAAAACTGAGAGGTTAAAGGAATACCCATTACAAGTATTTTTCCTACATTCTACAGCCTAAATAGTTTCTAAAGCCTCTTTCAGCTTTAAGATTCAATAATTTTCCTTTAAAGGAGTTTGGAAAGCAGAACAACAGACTAGAAATGTAAGGTCATTGCAGTGGTTCAGGGGAGAAGTGATGAGAATCTGTACTAACTTAGTGGCAGTATATGTAAAGAAAAGAGAACAAATATTAGAGATACAGAGGTAGAAATAAGATTTTTAGCAACTTATTAGGCATGTGGAAGAAAAATGACTCCAAAATTGGAAACCTGAGTGACTGGAAGGGTAGTGATGCCTTCCATAGTAAAAGGAAAGCTTGAAAAGAGCAGTGAGCTTGAAGGGGAAAATAATTCAGTGAGGAGTCAATAATGGAAGAGTTTTGGTGGATGAGGATAGGTGGTATGTATTGGAAACAAATCTCTTAGTTGGTTATTGTAGAGAGAAAGGGATATAAGCTATCTTGTTTATCTGTAGGTTATATATACACCCTTTAGGGGCCTGGACCCCTACTTTGGAACATAGGAAATAATCTGATCTAAAACTTATGGAATAATAAACAGAATTTAGATAAATAAAATGAATTATTCTAGCTTTACAATAGAATTATAAATGCTTTGCAAATACAAAGTATTCTGTGGATATATGGCAAAATGAAGAGTAAATGAGCTATAAGAACATAGTTCCTGTCATTCCAAAAAGATTAAGATATTTCTTGGAGTGAAAGGATAATAGGATTATAGATTTAAAATCGGAAGTTACCCTAGAGGCTATCAAGCCTGTCCCTATTTTACAGATAAGGAAACTGAGTTTGAGAAAAGATTAAACAACTTGTCCAGATGCTTCCTGCCTCTGTGGAGTGTGCCAATGAGCTGCCTCTAGGACAAAGGGAGAAACCTGGATTTTGCAACACTTATTCCTGATATTTTTTCTCATCATCCATCTTCAGTCTCAAAAAAGATTTCTTAAAGGGAACGAGGAAGAAGTTAAATCATAATGAACATTCACATTTTGTGTCCTCCTGTTCCTGTATTTTGTAGGATCCGTATTCCGGGATGAGTTTGACCTGGCCATTCTTCAACTTCAAGAGAACAACCGCCTGGAAATTTTGAAGAGAAAATGGTGGGAAGGGGGGAAATGCCCCAAAGAGGAAGATCACAGAGCCAAAGGTAAGGATGTTTAGGACTCCTCTTAAGGACGTGTTTGCTTTTTGTCTTTATATTCTTAGCATGTTGCCTGGCACATAGTAGACCCATAGCAAATTGTTTGATTAGCTGATTTCCTTCTTTTTAGTTGTAGTCCTAATGGGGTGCCCAGAGATTAATATCTCTGGTATGAGGGTTTTAGAAGCCCTGTTTAAGGTTGCTCATCCATCTTTGGTTTTCACCTGTCACACAACTCTCACTTGGGTGGCCACACCTTGGTAAAACTGTCCTGGTAGATGGGTTAAACCAGATTGAGGGTAACTGAGGATCCTTAAAACTAGTAGTGAGTTAGGGGGATGTCTACCCCAAGCTTGTGAAGAAGGCTTCTATGAGGTGCTTAGAAGTTGGTTAAATGCCAAACACAACAAGATCATCCACTGAATCTTGGGCCATCACCAGCCTTCTTAACTTTTGTCCTGTCACTGGACTATGACAACTCTGGAAGAGAGAATAAGACTAATGACTATGCAACTCTACCTCATTTAAACCCAATTCATACCCAGAAAAGACATCACTTCATGTTGTCATTGGTCCTCTTTGAAAGGAAGAGGTTTCTGATGCTCCCTGTTTTTTCACATTACAATTCCAGATTATGACACTTGGAATAAACTGGGAAATGAAACGTTTTCCTTCCTTAAACTAGGGAGGGAGACCATTTTGGTCAAGTTCCAACTGAAGATTCTACCTGAGGGCAAGAACAATAATAGCGACTCATATTTCTATAACTCTTTTAAAATTTGCAAAGCTCTTTCTTCACAATAGTAATGTACCGTTACCCCCATTTTACAAATACAGGTATTGTTTTGTTGTTGTTCAGTCTGACCCTCTATGACCCCACTCGGGGTTTTCTTGGCAAATATACTAAGTTGGTTTGCCATTCCTTTCTTTAGATTATTTTACAGATGATGAAACTGAGGTAAACAGGGTTAAGTGATTTATCAGGGATAACCCTTGTCTAAGGCTGTATTTGAACTAGGTCTTCCTGATTTTAAGCCCAATGTTCCCTCCATTGAGCCACTAGCTGCCTTCCACAAATATCATTACTCCCATTTTATAGATAAGAAAGTCAATGCTCTCAATGATCACAGAAGTTAGTGAGAGTTGGAGGTAAGGTTCTTTCCACTATACCCCAGTCCTCCTCAAAAAAAGAAAAGCCTGCCCCCCAAATGGCAGATATCAGAATGAATTTTAACATATTCTCTATAGTAGTTGTGATGGGCAGTACAAAAATGTACCAGTCTACAACAGATCTTTTTTTAAACCATGGCATTTCCTCCCCCTAGGAGTACACATCAGTAATAACATAATTGCTATAACTGTTCTTTGAATCATGGTCAACACAATTTGCTACCCACAAAGTCACACTGAGGAAAAGGACAAGTTACAGGCGTGTGCTGCAGTCAGTTCTTATAAACTTGTAACAACTGGTTGTTAAATTTTAAGGGTAAACATTTATACCTCAGAAATTGGCAGGTACCCTGAATCAGGGTTTGATTTTTCATTTTGTTAATTGTCCAGACTTAAGAAAGTAATGCAGTAAATGTTAGTGATCCAAAGTAATCTTAAAATTTGTCATGCATTTCAGTAAATGTTAAATATTTACCAGCACACTCTGACAATTGATCACATATTTCTAAGTTTTTGAGTATAGTTCAACAACAACTTAATTGAATTAAAATACAGATTCTGTCAAAGAACCTACCGTGTACTTGGGTAGAAAGACATGTACAATATAAATTGAATATAATATGTATGAAAGGGAAATCTAAAGTGGTAGAAGAAATTGAAGGAGGTCACCTATCAGCATCTAAGTGGGGGTGATCAGAGAAGGCTTTATAGAAGAGGTAGTAATAAGGGATGGAAGGGAAGGATTTTGACAAGCAGAAATAAGGGAAGAGTCTTTTCTTCGTATGATAGAGTAGGAGCAATGATACAGAGAGAATGATACAGATACAGATGCAATGATACAGCAAAATGACAGCAAAGGTGTGATGAGTGGTCCACCTTGACTCAAAGAAGAATATGATTGCATAAGAAAATTATTGCTTAGAAAGGTAGGTAGTTGTTCACCTGTAGGTGGGAGACTAAGGAGAGCAGCCCTGTGTACTTTTATGGAAAATTCAGTAGGGATGTGAAGAGAGAGGGGTACACATGCTCACTGCCCGCCTACCTAAGCAGAAGACAACATATGCCGACCCTTTTCCTGAGAGAATAAAAGAGTTTCAGTAGCATCCTTCACATTATCACTTTAACACTTTGGGGAGCCAATCTCAGAAGTGGGCCAGAAGTCTTAGAGCCAGTGGTGATTTTGTCAGCTTTCCCTGGGAGAATTATTCTCAGTTATTTATTCTGCCTCAGCAAACAGAGAGTAAAGTAAAACAAACTCCAATCCTGCTTAGGTTGCTGGTATATGCACATTTAATAAATCTAAAACCTTTAACATTCTTTCACTAGTTAGTATGGTATAGGGTTTTCTTGGGGGTTTTCCCCATATTTTACACCACTTTATTCTCACTGTTTATTTAGGGTGTTTCCCTTATTTGGAAACAAATGGCAAGATTTTTAAATTTTTCTGGGGGACCATTAATTTCCAAAGGACATTTATACCCAAAGTTAAGGATATTTTTATTACTAATCTTTTGTGTATTTTTTTTGTTTTGTGTTGAAATTGTTTTGTCATCAGTATCATGTCCTGTGATAAAATAAAAGAATTTTATTGCTTTTCACCATACCCCAAAGTGCTATACTGATAATGAGACAAATAAACAAGAAACCATAATATTTTATAACAGAATGAAAGGCAGCCAATACACATTTGGTCAACTGATCATCTTTACTCATACTCAGCCTGAGTTCCCAGACCCAACTTCTCTAAAACGTAATAGAGCTGCTTATAGAGCTTCCTGAAGTACTAAGAGTTTATGTGATTTTCCCAGGTTTACTCAGTCAATACAAGTTACAGGCAGGACTTAAACCCATATATTTCTAACTCCAGGCCCTCAAACCTTTCTACATAAGTGTATTGCATCTCTCATACTCTTGTTAACTAACATTAACTCAACATCTCACAAATCCAATACATTTTAATGGAATTCTGCACCTATGTGGTATAATACACATATCCTTTTGAAAAAGGTAAATCCTAACTAGAAACCTTTTCCCCATCTCCAAATACCATAAAAGGTTTTCTGAAAAAAACTTTGATGAGATCTTTTAAAATCTTTTCTCAAGGTATACTAGAGAATTCCAGCCTTGCCATTTAATGTAAAGCATTTATTAAATGTATCTGACAAGTTCTGTGTGAGGTATTGGATAGGACTTCTTAAAAGGCAATATAGGGACAGCCAGATGGCACAGTGGATCCACCAGCCCTGAAGTCAGGAGGATCTGAGTTCAAAGCTAGCCTCAGACATTTCCTGGCTGTGTGACCCTGGGCAAGTCAACCCCAATTGCCTCAGCAAAAAAAAAAAAAAAAAAAAAAGGCAATGTAGCACAATGGAAAGAGCCCTGACCTAGGAAGTAGGAGCCAGAAAATTGGGTTGTGTCCTGACTCTTCCACTAACTAGCTTTGTGATGCTGAGCAGACCTGAGCCTCAGGTTCATCTTCATAGATAAAATGAAGGATTGGATGGAATGACCTTTGATGACTATTTCTAAGCTCTAAGATTCTGGCCCTATGAACAAACCAAAAAAGGTGACTTCTCTGGTTGATGATTTTTCTTTTTGAAAATCATTTCATTCATAATATTCTTAATTGAAAGTAAATGAATGAAATTGTCTTTGATCATATGATGAAGCTGTTATTTTTATCATTCACTTCTGAAAAGTAAAATGGAGCTTGTCAGACCCAAGGATTTGGAAGATTAAACATGGTTAACCTTCTTGGTGCAGAGCCATAAGTATTTACTGAGCAGCTGCTCTGTGCCCATTCTAGTGCTAGGTACTGCAGGGGAGAAAAGAGGAGCACAAGTTTGCCATCTGTTTTTATGGACAAGACCAACATATGTGAAGAATTTAGCAAATAATTTAGAACAACATGCAATTAAGAGCTGGATGTTAAGTATCTACTCTAAGTGCTCTGGAAATTCAGAGAATGCACAGATCAGTGAGTATCAACAGATATGAAATTTTGTCCTAAGGTGCCAAAATGTATAAGGTATCAAGAGCAAGTCCTGAGGAATAGTTTCTCAGACTAGAAGTTGAATTCCAAATAAACTACTCCACTCCATCTTCCTTTCCTCAGTTGTCAAAATTCTGAGCTATGGCTTTGGGTCACTAGAGTTGGACAAAGCTTTGTGGAGGAGACTAACAATGGGTAAGCTTTGGATAAGTGGAGTGGTAGAATGTTCCAGGCTGAGTGGGCAGTATAGGGAAAAGTACCAAGAGAAATTAATATGAGAAAGGAAGGTAAAGAAGAAGGAGTGCAAGAGAGGACAGGACTGAATGGTTAACACTAAATGGTGTATTACATGAACTCACCCCATCAAAAATAAAAAATTCAAAAATGTGAATTGAAAGAAGTTCTAATTTAGCTGAGTCTAGAATAACAAAGAATTTTTTTTTGTCTTTGGATTTTAGACCTACAATAAATTATGCTAATTCTATTATGAGATAACAATGAGACTTGGAAATGGAGAAGGGAATGGGGAGAAAGAGAAGGCAATAAACATTTAGGTAGCATCTACCATGTTTTAGGGATAATTCTAAGATCTTTTCACAAATATAATCTCCTCTGATCCTTACAACAATCCTGGAGGACCTTCAGCCTCCTGGCTTCCTTCAAGTCCTAGCTAACACCCACCTTTTACAGGAGACTCCCTTGATTCTAGTACCTTAACGCTATACATTATTTTCAATTTATCTTGTTTATAACTTAGTTATATATGATTGTTTGCATGTTGCCCCTACCATGAGACTGTGAACTCCTTGAAGGCCAAGAACTTTCTTTTCTTTGCATCCCAAATGCTAAATTAGTAGTGTCTAATACATGGTAGGTAATTAATAAATGTTTATTGAATAAAAACAGGTAAAGGACAATAGAATTTAGGACTGGAATCTTTCCTCTTGCTCCCCCAGTCACCTATATCCAATGGATTTGGTAATGATGGAAATAGAAAATGAGTCTGATACACAAGAGATTGCAGATTTAGAATCAACATAACGTGGAAACTGATTGGATGCATGTGAGGAGACAATTGGGAACCACAGTCATTGGAAGAATAGAGGGAGAAATAGCAAAGTCAGGAGAAAGGTAGTCTTTGGAGGAAAGATGAGTTCAATTTTAAGTATATTGACTTTGAGACCTAGCAGCACTTTCAAGTGGACATGTGCAATAGGTAATTGGGACTGATTTGGATCTAAACAAAGAAGTCATAGTTGGAGGATGTAAACTTATGTAAGTCATCCATAAAAAGGAGACAGCTGGATACATAATGATGGCTAAAATCTCAGAGAAAGTGTAGATCTACAACTGTAAATCCAGTCACTATGTTTGTGTCTGTCAAGCAAAAGTGAGTAACACTCCGAGTAATAACTTGCCTTTGTCATAATTGCCTTAGCTTCCACCTAGAAATCTTCACACTTTTTAACACATTTGTTTTTGCACTCTAAAAAGTTTGTTGCAATATTGCAGGAG
>JAJPUD010005574.1:39076-58680 GCA_023553655.1 Myrmecobius fasciatus
CTCTCTCTCTCTCTCTCTCTCTCTCTCTCTCTCTCTCTCTCTCTCCTATATGTCTCCATATCTCCTTATGGCTCAGTATCATTCCTTGCCATAAGGAATTTGCAACACATCACAAGAAGTGGTGAGTTTGGACACTTGGGCAAGGGCAAGTAATCCAACCCTAAATTCAATACAATACAATATATGATACACCTAAGGATTTTCTACATTTTCTGAAACACACTCTTTGACAATAACTGTCATATTTATGGCAGGTATTTTTAAATGTGGGATGTGTATGTCTATGTTTTGTGGACTCCTTTGACCATCTACTAAAGCTTGATGCAGCTAAGTGGCACCGTGTATAAAATACTGGGGTAAGAATCAAGAAATGCTAAGTTTGAACACAGCCTCAGATATTCCCTAGCTGTGTGACCTGGGCAAGTCATTTAACCTCTGTCTAATTTAATTACCACAATTATAAAATGGGAGTACTAATAGTACCTGCCTCAAAAGGTGATGAAAATCATATAAATGGAAAGAATAAACAAAATGAAACCAAAAAATATTATCCTAAATAAGATATTTCTAAAGTACTTAACACAGTGCCTGGCACATAAGTACCTACTTAATAACTTCTTAGAATAATGTTTTTAATTACATAAAATAAAATATAGGAGATTGCAAAGGAAACCAATTATATTGAAATATGGCATATATAAACTATAACTATATTTCAATATAATTGGTTTTCTTTGCAATCTTCTACAAATCAACATTTTTTTAAAATTTTATAATATATAGATATAGATATGCAGTCAATCCTCAACTTTCACAGGGGTAGCATTCCTACAAAACTTTGCAAAAGTCAAAAACATGAATATTGATACATTGAACCTATCACCAAAAATTATAATCTTTCATTAGAGATTGTTGAAAATACCCTTTTCTGCCTACAAACTAAGTTCATGGATTCTAGGCAAAGAACTTAGATATGAGGATCAAGTACCTACTATATATATGTCAAATTCTGCACTAGGTGCCAGAGAAACAAATATTTTATAAAAGAAAAATACATGAAACAGTCCCCTCTCAAAAGGATCTAATATGCTAATGAGGGAAACAAGAAGACTTAAGACAGCATAAACACAAAATGAATAAATACAAATATAAATACAAAGTAGTTTGAAAGGGAGAGCACTAGCAATTGGGTATCAAGAAAGATTTCATTTAAAAGAAATTTAAACATTCTAACCGAGGAAAGAGACAACGTGTACATGCTCATAATAAAAGAAATACAGAGGTAATAAGGTAGCAGGGAAGGCTTTAGGCGCTGGGAGGAGAGGCTGGGGAGGTGACTAAAAATCATCTAGGACAGAAGGCAACATCTGAGCCATCCAAAGGAAGCTAGGACAGAAGTAGAGACTTCTTTTTACTAAAGAATACTGACATTTTTCATGTATGTTAATGAGCTTGAAAAGACTGATGCATTATCAAAAAAAAAAGTTTTGTAGGGTTTTTTCCCCCTGACCTTTTATGTGAATATGAATACTGTCCTTGATTCCTTAAGTGACTCCTTACAAAACAGCTGCCCCACAATGGCCTCTCTGCCTTCCAAGGTGTTTTTCACTTTTGCTCAGGACAGAGCTTACCTTTCTGACTCTGGCCCCATTGTGCTTCTGGAATTGAATGAGTGACTTATGCAAAGAAATAATTATTAGAAAGTCAGGAATGAAGGAAGAAAAGAACAGAGCCTGAACAAAAGAAAAATGTTTCCAAGGGGCCTGTGGGTCAGTGGCTAGGTAGAGATTCAGAGGTAATCAAAGGCAAATCTGTTTTAGAACTGACATCTATTTCTTGGCCTCCACTTACAGGAACAGAGAATATCATTCTTCAGAATTTGGGAGCTATTAATTTGTACTTGTGAACAATGGGTGTTTCCCAATCAGGAGAGGGAGGATTTCATCCTAATTAAGCTAATGCTGAGAATCATTGCTGGTGTTCAAAGCATCAAGAATGCCTGGAGACTTCCAATTTAAAAGCCATCTCCACCCAGGGTGGTTCCTCTGGTTGAGAGCATAGAGAATATCTTCCTTAGTATTCTTTGGGTTCAGTGAGTGTCATCCGGAGCTCACCTGTCTGTATTGGGAGGGCCCATTAATGACTATGCTATGGAGGGCATTTGATTTATCAGAACATGACAATAGTGTTAAATAGAAATGCTCCACTCTTCTAGAACTCACTTCCCACATCCCACACCATATGTTTCAGAGTTTTTGCCCTGCCAGCAATCTATTCTTGTTTTAGTTTTCCACTGAATCCCCACAGAGAGGAATTGCAGACTAGCCAAGGACACTTAAATAGGATTGCTGTTGAACCTCAAGCACATTGAAATCAACACTTAGGATTAATAGGATATTTCTCAGATGTGTGAAGTGGGAAAAATCTATGGGACTCCTCAGCAACTTGTGGTTTCTAGTTCATTTCTATCTAAAACATAAGCTCCTCCAGGAAGCTTTCCAGGATTTAATAAATTAATTTTAATTTGTTAAAATAAGCTAGTAATACCCTTTTACTCAATACCTTCCTCCCTGCTACCATGACTTTGTAAAGTTAATCCATACCCCATCCCAAACTGATCTGTCACTCAAGATAGCTATTTTTTGCTACTAACTTGTCTCATGACCTCGTTGTTATTGTTCATTTCAGTTATATCTGATTTTTCATGACCCTATTTGGGGTTTTCTTGGCAAATAAACTGGAGTGGTTTGATATTTCTCCACTGGTTTGGAATATCCAAACCAGAGCTTTTTCCTATTAGCATAGATAGCTGAAAATTGACTTTATTGCCCATAGCTACAATACTTAGTCCCAATTGATGCTTCCATGATATGAATAGATGAACCCTCCCTACTCTGTACTTTATCTTCCCAAGCTCCAGAAAGCCCTTTTGTGCTGGCTAGTCTCTGCTCCTCTCTATAGGCAGACACTTTCAAGTGAGTTTTCTCCTCACTTTTTGTCCTCCAAGCTTTGCTGAAGTCTGAAACTAGATTTGCAGGGGGACTTCAGCAGTAGTCTTATGCACACTGAGAGAGAAAAAAAAAAGGCAAGTTAGTAGTTTGGACATTATATTAATGCCTATGTGGGTCTATTTATATACCCTATACCAAATGTCCGTGAAAGGGTACAAACTCTGTTTCATGGTTTTAGAGCTCAGAGAGGTAGTTATCAAGTTTTTTCTTTGCACCTCCTCAACTCTCAGAACAAAAGCTTGTGTGGGCTTCATTTTCCTTTATTTCAATGAAGTACCTTATTTAGCAGCAATTTGATAAAGCATTATTAATTCTAGCCACTAACCATGTGACCATATATGTCTAAAATGACCGTGATTTGGCCATGACCCTTTGTACGTTCTATGACCATAATCATGCTCATAATCTTTTGTTCTTAGCCATCATTATGATCATGATCCTTTGTGAACTGTCTCATTGAAAGCTTGTGTTCTAATTTGTGGCAGACCTACTGATCTTTATAATTGTTCCCAAGATTGGCCTCTATGCATGATTCCAAAACAGCCAAATGGTTCATCCCTTGAAATCAGACAAGAAAGTTGTATGACCATACAAACAGCTGACCAAGTGAATTTTTTCAATGTCCATCTAGACATTTCCTTGTAAACACATGGATGTTGATAAATCTATGATGTCACTGGTTCAGATTCTCCATGTAGGGATGATCATTATAATAATACCTTGCCCTCCTTCTACTTCAGTGACTGTTGGATTAAGTCTTTCCATTCATACCTCCAATGTACTACAAGCCTTCAAGTATAAACAGAGACTCAGCTCAAAATGTAGGACTGGAAGGAATAGCTCAGTTAAGTCAAGTACTTTAATGCATGCAAATATTGGGAACAAGAAAAAGTTTTGATGAGATGGACTGAATATGCTCAGTGGCTCAGCATCATACACACAAAGCCTCACACTTGACCTGAGGCACCATAGTCACAGAAAAACTCTGGCCTCCCTTCTCTTCTTGCTAATTCTTCACCAGGCTGCTTTGTCTTTGTCTTTCACCACTGTTGGGACATATTGTAGTCAAGTTAATTCAACAAGCATTTATTAAGTGCCTACTGTGTAGCAGGCTGTGATACTAACCCTAGATTTGATATCAAAGGACTGGATTTTTGATCTCACACTTCCACTTACTCTCTGTATAACAATGGCAATTCAATTAGCTTGTTTCATTTATAAAACGAGCATTTGGACTACATGACTTTTAAAGTTCCTCTCATCCATGTTTCAAACCAGGTCCAATTGTTTAATGATGAAGAAAGCCAGATACACCCAGGGAGAGGCCTGTGGGAACTAAGTGTGGACCACAACATAGCATTTTCACACTTTCTGTTGATGTTTGCTTGCATTTTGTTTTCCTTCTGAGGCTTTTTTCTTTTAGATCCGATTTTTCTTGTGCAGCAAGATAACTGTAAATATGTATACATATATTCTATTTGTCACATATTTTATGTATTTATATATTTATATATTATCTGCCATCTAGGGGAAAGGGTGGGGGGAAGGAGAGAAAAATTTGGAACAGAAGGCTTTGCAAGGGTCAGTGTTGAAAAATTACCCATGCATATGTTTTGCAAATAAAAAGTTTTGATTAAAAAAATGGATTTGAAAAAAGAAAAATTTTAAAAATTAAAAAAATATAACTCTCATCTCTAAATATAGCCCTATGAATTCTAGCTGGCTGTACAGCAGGTCAATCTGATGGTTCTGTTTTTTAACTATACTACTTCTATAAATATTGTTATTAACTTTGGGATAAGAATAACACATTATTGTTGATATTGCATCTTTTGGAGAAGTGATAAGACTAAACACATTTCTATGATTTAAATTCTGAAGTTTAAATGGCAAGGAACAAAATCATAAGTCTCTGTGATGGTATGTCTTCTTGTCCTTTCTTACAGGCTTGGGAATGGAGAATATTGGTGGAATCTTTGTGGTTCTTATCTGTGGCTTAATTGTGGCCATTTTTATGGCTATGTTGGAGTTTTTATGGACTCTCCGACACTCAGAAGCAACTGAGGTAAGATTCCTTGGGAATTACTATGTGTACAGTATTTATAGATGGAATTGATTTCAACTGTCCACTAATCATTTAAGAAGAAACATGGTATAATGGAAAGTGAGCTAGATTTGAAGTTCAGAGCACAATTCCCAGCCCTTACATTTAATAGTTTTATGACCTTGGGCAATGCATTCAGTTTCTCTGGGCCCCAGTTTTTTCATCTGTAAAATCCAAATCAGTAATCAGGGACCATCTTGTCAGGGCTGATACAAGTTCTATCCTGTATCTCAGGAAGTCCTAGATGTTCATGTATGATTCAGAAAGATGATTAAAAGCACTTTTTGAAAGCAGGAAAACCTTTGAGTTTTGGATATATCTTTGCCTTAAAATTGAAGAGATTTGGAGGGATAAATACCAATTCATGTACGAATAAGCACTAGAGGAAATTAGTTTTGACTCCATATGTATAATGGGTATTATGTTTCTTGTCTTTTTAATGGGTGTCAGGGAGAGAGGGAGGGAGAGAATTTGGAACTAAAAATAAAAATTTAAAGGAATAAGTACTAGGTATCGTTTGTTACCTACAGTTGTTTTTGTTTTGTTTTTTGGTTTGTTTGTTTTTTGCTGAGTCAATTGAGGTTAAGGGACTTGCCCAAGGTCACACAGCTAGGGAATGTTAAGTGTCTGAGACCAGATTTGAACTCAGGTCCTCCTGACTTCAGGGCTGGTGCTCTATCTACTGTACCACCTAGCTGCCCCCATTATTACCTATAGTTTTGAATGAGCAAAATTAACCTGTGAATTAAAAAAAAACATTCTCATGCAAAACTGAAGAGAGGGATAGGACACAATGGAAAGATTCCTGGATTTGGAGTCAAAAAACTTAGATTCAAATTTTGGTTCTACTATGATGTTACCCATGTGACTTTGGACAAGTCATTTAGCCTCAGTTTTCTCCTTTGAAAAATGAGTGACCTGAAATTAGATAAGCTCTGCTGTCCCCTACTGCCACCATCACCACCTTATACTTGGAATTCTCTTACTCTTCCCTATTACTTGTTGAAACCCTTATCTCTCTTTTCAAGGCTCACGTGTTCTAGAGTTCTTTTCTGATTTCCCCCATTGTTAGTGGCCACCCACATTACTTTGTAATTATCCTATATATATGTGTGTCCCAAAGTCTTAATGCAGTCTTCAGGTATTGAAGCTGAATGAAAAGAAATGAAAACATTAGTTTAAACCTGCACTAGCCAAAGTTTATAATCTTCATTCAGACTTTTTGGGATATATCCTGTACTTAGTTGTTTAGGAACATATGATCTTCTCCAGACACTGTGCCAAGCTAAGCATTCACTGATTAACTCTTTTATTAACCCATGGAGAATAAGAAACAGAAATAAATATTTTGCCTCTTTGTACCTCATGAAAATGTTTCTATTTCACTTTGAATTAATAATTATTAATGCCTTATATTGGTGTAGCATATTTAGATTTTTAATGTAGTTGCACTTGTTTTTCATAATTCTGTGACTTTAAAAGGGAGAGGGGCTGGATCTGTGATTTCTTTGGCATAGGGAACTTCCCAGAAGGAAATTCCCTCTACTGGCGCAGGTGAACCCGTTCTCTGCAACTTCTAATTTTAAAAAGTTGCCTAAAAAAACCAAAAAAGTTAAGAATTTGAGGGTGAATTGTCAGTTGGGGTTGAGAATGAACCCAGACTTTTTCAACTCCAAATTGCTCTATATTATTTCCCTTTGACAGATAAAAAAAACCCGGAATCTTTAGGAAGCGAAATTGTTTCTCTAACCTCACACAGCTAATCAGTGCCAGAACTAAAATGGGAACTTTGGGCTCTTGACTCCTATGGATGTGAGGTTTATATCGACCAAGCTACCATGTTTCTCTGTGGTTCCTTGGTTTCACAGTCACAATTCCGAGACAGGGTTGGCTCAGGATGCCCAGAATTCTTCCAGAACTGGTTGCTGACTTGTCCCGTTTAGTCTGATACTGCTGGGCTATATTTTCAGAGCTGCCTATTTGACTCAGAATGCTGGGCAGAGGCCCTTGGGACACCAGAGGGGGTCCACAAAGGCTACCCAGGGAAAGCCTCCCTGAGCTCCTTCCCCAGAGCTGAATAGAGAGGAGGACCAAGGTGTTCATCTCTAGTCATGAACATCCGCCTGAAAAGGGCAATCTCCACATTATGCTTTTGGCTCTGGGACCCTTTTCTCTTTGTGTCCTGTAGGTGTCTGTCTGCCAGGAGATGGTGACAGAGTTGCGCAGCATCATCCTGTGTCAGGACAGTTTCCACCCTCGGAGGAGGCGAGCTGGAATGAGCCGCCCTCGACCCCCCATCCCAGAGGAGCGACGGCCCAGGGGCACTGCCACACTTAGCAATGGCAAGCTGTGTGGGGCTGGGGAGCCGGACCCCATTGCCCAGAGACTGGCCCAGGAAGCTGCCCTGGTGGCCCGTGGCTGCACACACATCCGGGTCTGTCCAGAGTGCCGGAGGTTCCAGGGCCTCAGAGCACGACCTTCCCCAGCCCGGAGCGAGGAGAGCCTGGAATGGGAGAAGACTACCAATAGCAGTGAGCCAGAGTAAATCTGACATCCGAGGACTCGTCACCACTGGGATAGGGAGGGTGGGCAGGGATCAGATCAGGTGCCACTGCACAGAGCTCAGACTTGTACAGTGTTGAGTCTTCTCTCCATTAAAACAATCACCACCACAATTTTTGAAGAAAATACAAAGATCAAAGAACCTGACACCCCGGCCTGAGATAGGACCCACATAAGAGAGCTGGGTCCTTCAAAAGACTTTGCAGCTAATAAGCAAAAGGGATGCTCACCCTCCCAGACTCAAAAGGCCTAGCTTTTTCTCCCAAGGGGCCTTTTCTCCTGTAAGACAAAAAGACGCTGTATGTCCAGGGCTGGAGAGGCCCACTCAGACCTGTCCAGCTTATAGGACAGAATGTTGGGGTGAATTGCCTGGCCTAGAAAAGGGCAATTGTACCCTGGGTCCAGTTCTCACAGAGAGAATTAAAACTCACCAGAGAAGTTTTTCTTTTCTGGAATTTGAGTTATTTTGTTTGATTGAGTCTTTCTTTCAAATTTTAGTTCTGTTTACTTTTCTGGTTTTTGGTGGGAGAAGGTGGGGTTAGGGAAAGGAAGAGTCAATAATCTTTTTTTTTTTTTTTCTTGTACTTTAGGGCCTGGAGTCTCCCAATGAATCAGACTTCAGTCGCTGCTCTTCTTCCTATGCAGTGACTGGGGAATAGGAAATGGGTCCAGGGAAAGAAACAGGTGGAGATTCTCAAATCAAAGCCCATTCAAGGAGTTGTTTTTGTTGTTGTTGTTGTTGTTGTTGTTTTTTAAGAAAACAAACAAAACACAGATGCCAAAAACTAATCATCACATAAAGTTAACTCAGAGAGGCCTTGAAACGCCTGGAATTTCAGGGGTTATGTGTCTTTTCTTTTTCTTCTTCCTTCTTAATTTTATTATTATTTGGTTTGGTTTAGTCATTTGTAAGTGTAATGCTCTGAAGTGGAAGAAAGGTACTAAAAAACAATCCTTGAAAGTATCCTGAGGATGCTCTCTTATGAAATTGACCTTCTTCTGTGGGCAGAGGAGAATGTACTTCCCCATCCCACAGTTTCCATTTTGAAAAGTTGTTAAGGGATGTTCTCTGAGGAGCAAGGTAGAAGTCATCTCAGTGGAATGGAGTGTACTTTTTGGACAATTGCATCATTTTAACCAGCTTGATAGCTACCTGTGGAACCAAGTTCACTGGGCATCTTGGTTTGGAAGATTTCTTGTTACTAGACATGAAGATGTGTGTGTATTTGTTTGTGTGTGTGTGTGTGTGTGTGTGTGTGTGTGTGTATAAATGGGAAGACCCGAAGCAGTAAATAGGGGAATTTTTCAGGCTCTAGAGTGAAGTGGAATCTCATTCACATAGATCTGGGAGCCGAGAATTCCAGAGGCCTAATTAATTCTGATGGAAGGCTCTCTTATTGTGGTTTTGGGCAAGATACATAATCTCTTCCCCAGCCACAAAATGGGGGATGTGGGGTGGAGAAACTAAAGATTCCTTCCACCTTGTCAAGTGGATTAACTAGTTATTGCTGTACTTGAGAGGTGCTAAAATGCTAAGCTGATAGAAGAAAGCAATCCTTCCAATCAGCTGTTTAAACTTTGCTTGGCTTTTGTGAGATTTTCATATGAAGAGTTTTCATTTTCTGATGGAAAACAAATTCTATGCAATTTCTGATTGTAAACTTAGAAAATTCAGAGGGGGAAAGAAATAGATTACTACCACCACCACTACCACCACCACCACCACCACCTTGAATCAAAGATATGTCTTGTCCTCAGATTGTTTGTCTTGAATGTACTAAAATAAAGACATCCTTGGAAGAAGACAAGTTTATTTTCATGCTTTGGCTGTTTTGGAAGGTTGGCACCCTCTTTGTGCTAGGGCAATCACAGGGGCCCAGTGAACCCCCTGTGCATTTCTCTAAAGGATGCTCATTTTGTCCTCAGCCAACCTGGTCCCTCTCCTCAACCTAAAGCCACCTTTTTCTTTTAATGTTCTTTCAACCATTGATGACAATAAACTGTGCAGGACACTTTATTATTTTATTGTTTATTATCATTATTATTAATCTTGCCTCATATCTAGCAAAGAAAGTTTGGCTTTTGAGGAAAGGGCACCTGATGGCAAACTAACTGCAGACCCCCTCAGTGCCATGCTAACTTACGAACTAGGGATCTGTCCTTCATTTGTGACAATGTGGTCAGAACTGTAAGATCACATCTGGAGGGGGTTGTTTTTTTAAAAACAAATAAACAAGTTTGTTTTTATGAGCTGGAAATATTGATGAAAAGAAAACTTTTTTTAAAAAAATGAATTAGCAACATAGGTGTTCCCATGAAGCATTTACACAATCTGTTTCTGCCCCGTGTGGAATAAAGATGAAACTGGTAATACTGTGTGGTTCCCTATAGCTGCTGAGACCATCACAGTTCTTTACCCCAGTTGTTCAGTGAAATCGCAACCAGCTGTTTTCTCTCTTGGTTTGTCTTAGCTTTTTATCTGTTCGTTGTCAAGCTTCCTTTTCCATAATTGTATTTTCTATCTGATTCTGTATATTAAGGAGTTTTTCCTTGTCTGTTTCTTTCTTTGACTGAAATATTTACAATAAAACAGAAATAAATCCTGAAATGTTAGTGGATGGATAGATGAAAGTTGATTTGGTTTGGAAGGCATGGTGTGATGTGGCTAATCCAAGCCCCCTGGAAACAAATAAACACATAAATAAGTCCTCTGTCTTCCCCTTGGACCAGCCCTGCCTCCCCCTTTTTCTTTCTCAGCCTCTGGCCCTTTGTTCAAATCCCAGAAATGTCTGGGTGGCTCCTTTCATTTGGTAGCCTCGGGAGTGAGCCAATCCCCCCAAATGGATACACATGTTAATGAAGTGCAGGATTTGGAGCGTTTTGTCTTCCTAAAGGCACTTTTCACAGAATAGTCATCTATTGATTCTCAGGGAAACTCTAGTCAGATATCACCCCAGATTCCACTGGGAGCTTGAAGATTACATCAATTAAAATATAATACTTTGCTTTATTTCTTTTAATTGCTTTGCAGGGCCCCGCCAGTCACAAGATCTCTGCTTCAGAACCCAGGTGGGGTGTAAATTGAGCGCATAGATTGCTGAAAATCTTTTGGCTTTCTCTAATCCAATGCTCATAAGAGAATATTCATCCTGGGAACTTGCCAACCAGTCCTCTTATTGGTTAGTTGAGACTGAAATATCATGATAACTAAACCACCTGGGGCTGCTATGTGAAAGTTTATTAGTTTTGGTTTCCAAGGAGTTTTATTTTCAATTGAAATCCAAGGTGGTATTTCCCTGCAGTATAGAAGTAAAATACTGGGAGGCAAAAAAAAAAAAAAAAAAAAAAAAAAGCTTGGGACCTTGCAAAAATGGCTGGTTGGTGGCTAGAGTGAGCCCCAGAGAATCACTTGTGACTCTCTGGCCAATGGAGCTGTATGAGCAAGGTAAAATAACCTGGAAATGATAAGGGAGATTTGATTCCCTGACTGGCTAATTCTCCTGGGATAATAACAAAGGGGTCTGGAAAATTCAGAGAAGGAACTCTTTCACAGTGATTGCTTAAAGCAAGACCCTCCTAAGGGGCCTCAAATAGAGAAACCAAACCTGAACTGCTTTGGTTCCATTGTGCCATGAATGATTTCTATGCTTTTATATGTAGGGTAGACTTTCTCGCCATGCTGAAGAATCTACCTCCCCTCCCCTATTCCCCAAAGGAAATTTCCCACGAGGAAATTCAGACACTGCTCAGCCATAGTAGACTACTCACATGCCTCACAATGGTGGACTGCATTAATTTAAACAGGTATTCAGGACAATCTTCCAGTGGAAACAAACAGTTGGAAGTGAGTATGGCTTCCAGCAAAGAAAGATAGAAATATACAAATATCCTTCAGTTTCAAGAACCAAAGACATCAATAATTCCACTGAATTTTGAGGGTTTCAGAAGGCCAAACAGGTGATCCATTCATTACTGACAACATTAATTTTATTTTTTTCTTCAAATTTTATTGATTTTCTACCAACTCTTAGGGCAGAACAATTAGTAAAAAAAAAAAGAGATGTTAATATTAATAATAATAGGATAGCTGAACTATCCCAAATGTCAAGAAAGTTGAGTGGGAGAAGAGTTAAAAGATAATTCACAAAAATGATTCAGATGTTCATTCTTGAGTATTTCTAAGATGAGTTATATCAAAAATTAAAGAAGAATGATGAAGGAATTTTTAAAAATACTGAAATCTCCCTAGAACAAAAAGTTATACTGGGTACGTTTCTGATTATTTATTTCAAATTCCTGTACTTATTGTAGTAGAATAATATCTTGAGATCATACCTTATTGACAGGAATTCCAATCACAGAAGACAGAGCTCAGAATTAAAAATGGAGAGAAGTCATCCTTATTATCACATAATCAGCAAAAGAAATCTGTTTCTTTTTCAAATTCCCTTGTGCCTATTCTACCTGTTTTCTCCCTTTTCTTTTTGATTTTGCTAAAAAAAAGAGAAGATAGCTCAATTCACTGCACGTGGAAGAAGTGTATATTAAACACCTAGGTTTGTTCTAAGTGCCAGGTGAGACTTTTTTAAAAAGTAGAAGACAAGTTTGGCAACCCCAAACTCATGCTCCAGAAACAATTAAGGAATAGTCTAAGTGAATGCATAATAAAATGTTCTATTGTGTGGCCAGGGGGGTGCACTCTATGATTCCTGGGGAAAGGAGAAGGGGAAGATCATTGTTAGCTGGAGCAGACTGGAAAAGCCAAAAGGGGGAGATGGGACTAGGAGGTTTCTGGGACTTTAGTTTTAAATTTCTGGGAAACAAGATTTGCTTCTCCTCTCTTTTGACTTAAAATCTGGCTAATTCATGCTGGTGAACTCTTCAGAGCTTGTAAGATAAAATAATTTTTTTCACTGCCTTTTTGGAGCATCCTTTCAAGAGGTTCTGATTTGTATTGACTGTTTATTCCAGACCACTGCCAATAGTGCTCAGAGACTGTCCATCCACGACATCAGTCATACTCTCCTTTAACTAGAATTAGGGGACTTTATTGTCACAGACAGCAAAGAGAACACCATAGACTGGAAGTGGAGATCAGTCTGAGTCTGAAATGGATCTGAATGGTTTAGGAACAGACAAAGGATCCAGCATTTTGAACATGTCAGGATGTGAAGAAGGGCAAGAGGTACAGAACTGAATTTGTGATAACCAATGTGAAAAGTGAATTCAGAACAAAGCCTCCTGTTTCTTATACCTGGATGGATCAGGAAATGTTTTCCAGTATGAGGACAATAAACTCGTAGTTACATGTGAAGTCAAAGAGTCCCTGGTAAGAGAACTGCCATAAAGATTTCCTTTACATTCTGGGCAACTTCATAACAGAAGATGGTCATAAAGTTCCATTTCTATATAGCCCCAACCATGCATACACATACACATTCTCACACACCAGTATTTTACTTTACTACATGCTTGGTTAAATCTGGGGCCAAAAAGAAATGTCATATCTACTTTAACAGCATCTTTCCCAAAAAAACTTGAATATCCTCAAAGTTCAAATGTGTGACACTATATAAATAAAATTATTAACTACCTACCATATGCCAGGTCCCATGCTAGGCATATATGTGTGTATGTATGCATATGAATTGTTTCTACTTTTGGCTTTCATACATTTACTTTTTTCTTTTTTGATGTTAATGTATGTATATATATATATATATATGTGTGTGTGTGTGTGTGTGTGTGTATGGGTGTGTAGAAAGAAGCAGCTTAGCTTAGTCTAGTGTATAAGACACTAGACCTGGTGTAAGGAAAACCTGGATCCAGATTTTTCCTCTGGCATTTCTTGTGTGAACCTGGACTAATCATTTTAGCCTGCACATGCTTATCTAGAACTTATTAAGTCATAAATGATTTATGATATGAATTAGAGGGAATTTCTATGCTGGGAAAATCTAACACTAAGAATATCATAGATCCACAAATACACTATAAATATATGTATGTATATTTATGTGTGTATATGTATATATGTTTGTATACATAGACATGTTATGTGTATATCTGTGTATATATAATGATGTTCAAAGAGTCTCTCTTCAGCCTTTCTTTGTGCTCCAGGATAAGGAGGCTGGATTTAGTCTTCCAGATTTCAGAAGCTTAGTTCTAATCAAATAGGCTTTGATGTAATTTATTTTTAAGCCAAATGTATATATGTGAAAGGAAAGGTAGGCATTTTTAAAATTCCCAATTGAATATTAAAGTAATTAAACTAACTGCCTAAAATCTATCCTCTTTGACAACCTGAAAAAAATGTTCTTCTAGAACCTAGACCAAATAGAAAGATGATTGCTTTATAGGCCAAAGCCAATGAGAATGAGTTAGATGGGACAGAATTTCAATTTTACTCAGTGTTGCTAATGGCTATTTAAAATTTAGACAGAAGAGAACTTTTTGGAAGATCAGACAATGAGTCCTGAAATTAAAATAATTACATGAATCTTTTACAAATAAAATATGGAATTCACAAATGAGACTTTATTCATCAAGCATCTACATGACTGTTTCAATTTTTGTTTCAAATTAGAGCTGATTAAACCAGACCACTATTTCCTATGAAGCAAATGCTGAGCTATAACTAAGGTGGGGCCACAGAGTTTTGTTCCAAGACACAGAAATTTAGAGTGTTTCAGTCCTTCAAAAGGATGAAAACCTCTCAGCTTAGCAACTAGTTAACAGAAAGAATTAAAGTAGAAAAATTACTACATATGCTCTCTCTCCAGACTGCACTCCTGGTAAATGGCTCCCTCACTACTTACACTTAGTGCCATTTGCCCCAAGTGCAAAATTTACAGATTACCCTTTGGGAAAATGCAAGTGATTTTAAATGTACTCAAAATAAAAATTCTTCAGGTATAATGGGAACATATTAACACATCCTTGGTTTGGGGTTGTTTTACATTAGTCACCTGATTTGCCAACTAATAATCCATGTCAGTCAAAGGTGTAATATCATATATTTTACTAAGCAGGAAGGAATAGGGAGGAGACAGGGGATATTGAGAAAATATCTGTGAGCTGATGAAATACTGAGTCTGATTCATAAGACTAAAGGGGTTGTTTTCTTTCCCAGGAGTGTAGAGACTTTTAATTTTAACCAAAAAGAAACAGACTTCTCAATCCCTATACCAGCTTTCTTCCAACACTATTCTTTTTTTTTCTTTTTTTTTTAATTTTATTTGCATAACATATGTGTGGGTAATTCTTCAACAATAATCCTTACATAGCTTTCCGTTACAAATTTTTCCCCCAACTCCCCACCCCTCCCCTAGATGGCAGTATATCCACTACATGTTAATTATGTTAAAATATTGGTAAATCGAATATATGTATACATATTTCCAAACTTGTCATTGTTGTGCAAGAAAAATCTTGTCTACACAAACGATATATCAGATAAAGGAAACACAATGTAAGCAAACATCAATCAAGGAGTATGAGAATGATATGTTGTGGTCCACATTTCACATCCCTCTCTCTGGGTGTATATGGCTTTCTTCAGTGAACAATTGGAGGTGGTTTGAAACATTTCATTGTTGAAGAGAGCCATGTCCATCAGAATTGATCATCATATAGTACTGTTGTTGCCGTGTAGTACTGATCTCCTGGTTCTGCTCATTTCACTCAGCATCAGTTCATGTAAGTCTCTCCAGGCCTCTCTGAAATCATCCTGCTGGTCATTTCTCACAGAACAATAATATTCCATAACATTCATATACCATAATTTATTCAGCCATTCTCCAATTGAAGGGCATCTATTCAATTTCCAGTTTCTAGCCACCACAAAAAGGGCTGCCACAAACATTCTTGCACATGTGGGGCCTTTTCCTTCCTTTATGATTTCTTTGGGATATAAGCCCAATAGAAATGCTGCTGGGTCAAAGGGTATACACAGTTTGATAGCTTTTTGAGCATAGCTCCAAATTGTTCTCCAGAATGGCTGTATCCGTTCACAGCTCCACCAACAATGCATCAGTGTCCCAGCCCTCCCACATCCCCTCCAACATTCATCATTAACTTTTCCTGTCATTTTAGCCAATCTGACAGGTGTGAAGTGGTATCTCAGGGTTGTCTTGATTTGCATTTCTCTGATCAATAGTGATTTGGAGCACCTTTTCATATGACTATAAATAGTTTTAATTTCATCCTCTGAAAATTGTCTGTTCATATCCTTTGACCATTTATTGATTGGAGAATGGCTTGAATTTTTATAAATATGATACAATTCTCTATATGTTTTAGAGATGAGACCTTTATCAGAACCCTTAAATGTAAAGATGATTTCCCAATTTATTGCTTCCCTCCTAATCTTGTTTGCATTGATTTTGTTTGTACAAAAACTTTTTAACTTAATATAGTCAAAGTTATCTATCTGGTTTTCAATTAAGAGTTCCAGTTCTTCTTTGGACATAAATTTATTCCATCTCCATAGGTCTGAGAGGTAAACTATATTACATTCCTCTAATTTACTTATAGTATCACTCTTTATATCCAGATCATGAACCCATTTAGATCTTATCTTGGTATGTGGTGTTAGATGTGGGTCAAGCCCTAATTTCTTCCACACTAGTTTCCAGTTTTCCCAGCAGTTTTTGTCAAATAGTGAATACTTATCCCAAAAGCTGGGGTCTTTGGGTTTATCAAAAACCAAATTGCTCTAGTTATTGCCTAGTTTGTCTTGTGATTCTATCCTATTCCACTGATCGACTACTCTATTTCTTAGCCAGTACCAAATGGTTTTGATGACCGCTGCTTTATAATATAGTTTTAGATCTGGTACAGCAAGGCCACCATCGTCAGCCTTTTTTTTCATTAATCCCCTTGAAATTCTTGACCTTTTGTTTTTCCAAATGAACTTTGCTACTATTTTTTCTAGATCTGTAAGATAATTTCTTGGGAGTTTAATTGGTATGGCACTAAATAAGTAAATTAGTTTGGGTAGTATTGTCATTTTTATTATATTCGCTCGGCCTACCCATGAGCATTTTAAGTTTTTCCAATTGACTAGGTCTGATTTGATTTGTGTGGAAAGTGTTTTGTAATTTAGTTCATATAGTTCCTGACTATCCCCAACACTATTCTTAAAAGGCTTTTTCTGCTCCAAAACAAAGTTATGAAATCTTTGTACTTGACATACGTCTCCTAATTGACATTCAGGTAGAATTTTTTTTCAGTGCAATTTTTCTTAATCTTAATTTTTCCAAAATCTGTATTTACTACAGAGAGAGAGACACACACAGAGAGACAGAGACAGAGACACAGAGAGACAGAATCAGAGATGGAGAGATAGAGATGGAGAGACAAAGAAAGAAAGGGAGAAAGAAAAAAGAAAATTATTTCTCCTTAGTGGTTTTATTTTCAGGGACAAATAATATTCACTTTTTGTGTGTTTATTGTTTGTGTGTTAATTATTAAAATTTTGTGGTTTCAATTAACAAAAATCCATTTTCTTGCCCATCCATGGAAGAAAGGAAGGAAGGAAGGAAAAAAGGAAAAAGGAAACCCTTGTAACAAATCAACATAACAAAAAAAAATTATTCCCTTGGCCATATCCCCCCAAAAATACATTTTATTCTGTATCCTGCTTCCATCACCTCTTATCAACAGATAGGTAGCATGCTACTTCATCCCTGGTCCTCCTGGAGTCATGATAGGTCATTTCATTGATCAGAGTTCTCAAGTTTATCAAAGTTTCTTATCTTTACAATGCTGTTGTTATTGTGTAAATTGCTCTTCTGTTCATTTCACTCTATATCAGTTCATAGAAAACAATTGATGCTTTTTCAGAAGCAATAGCTCTGTAGCCATAGCTTTCAAAGTGATTGTTATAAAAGGCTGTCCTGTCCCTAAAAGAGGAGAATGCTAGTCTTTTCCTAAACTCTAGTGTTTTTTGTTTTGTTTTGTTTTTTGAAAGGTGTTTGGGCTTGGTGACCACTGATCCTGTTGTCAGTGTTCCCTCTCCAGGGGATTCTTTGGAGAGCTCTCAAGAGTCTAAGTCCATTTGATTTTCATCAACCATGAGCCCTGCTTTTGTTCCTTCCAAAAGCTCAATAAGAGAAAAGTCACTTTGGTCCAAGTACTCAGATTAAGCCAAAGATTTTTTTTAGCAACCCTGCCTCTTGAATGCTTAGCAATCATCAGGGATGTTGAGCCTATATCCCTAGAGATGGAATTTCAGCAGATCCAAGTGTTCTATGATTAGATTCTTCTTATTAATAGCAAAGAGAGTTTACAATTCTAATATGATGCATCTCATTGACCCAGAGCAGTTCTTTATTTATTTGTAATCCTGTGACTGATCTGGGATTTTTGTTCCAGAAAAAAAGGCATGTTCTGTGATCAGAGATACTAAAAATCAGAAGAAAGCCAAAATAAGTTCCTCATAGAGCCATATGAATGCAACACAGAAATTTATGGCTGGCAGGGTTCTTACAGGAATACAGCCAAAGCTGTATCAAGAATGAGGCAAGGGAGACACTTGCCTTGGGCACACAAAGTTGAGGGGCACAAAATCATATAAAATTAGCTCCTACTACCAAATTTAGTGGGCTATTGGGATAGAAATGCATAATTTTATACTCTTGCCTCTGGTGCAAAATTAGTTAATTACATTGTTGCCTTGAGAAATCAGTGGATTTCCTCATACTTATAAGCATTTGTTAAGATCCTATTATTTGTAAAGGGAAAACCAGGTGGCACAGTAGATAGAGCATGGCTCATCCCGGTGTGTTCAAACCTGGCCTCAGACACTTAATGTTATGAAACCCTATTTGCCTCAATTTCTCTTCTACAAAATGAGCTGGAGAAGGGAATGGAAAGACCACTCTAGTATCTTTGCCAAAAAAAAAAAAACCAAATGGGATCACAAAAGAGTTGTACACAACTGAAAAACAACCAAACAGCAACAAAATTATATACAAAGTTCTCTTTAAGGCATCAAAGATACTAAGACAAAACTAAAAACTGCCCCTGCCTTTAAAACCTTATATTTTACTGGGAGATACAACATGGATGCAAATAAATAAATTTCAGAAGGGAGAATCCTCACAATAGTGGGACTTAGAAAAGACTTCCCATAGGAAGCACCTGAATTGAGGCTTGAAGAAGAGTAATTTATAATAGTCTGAAGAAGTTAAACTGGATTTCATCTTCCATCTTTGTACCTTTGCACATGCCTCAGATATTCTCCTTCCTCTTTGAATTGCACATCTCACCTCTTAGAATTCCAAACTCCCTCCAAAGCTTAGCTCAAATGCCACCATATCAAACCCTTTTCCCCCCCTACTCTAGCCCCTAGTTTACAAGCTGCAATATTACCCTCATAATTTTTCTGTACTAACCTTACATATTTTTTACATTTATTTAGATGTATTCTGCTGTTTCCTCCCTTAAACTATAAGTTTCTTGAAGGCAGGAATTATTTCATTTGGTTTTGTCTTTGTATCACCAGGATCTAACATATTGTAAGTACTTAAATTCTCATTGTTTATTTGATTGAAGAATAGACTGATGAGATCACAGATCCATTTGAGAATACTTAATATATTTGAAATTATTCAACATATGTTGAGACATGTTAAGTGTATAAGTCAATATGTAATTATTTGCTCAGCAAGTGGTTCTGGGATGGTTGGTTGAGTAAAGTGATATATGATAGAGACACATGCCCAGGAAATATAGGCAGAACACTGGTAGATGTAGAAGAAATTCGGATTATTTTTTCTATTACCCTTTTAACTAACCCCTTCCCCAGAGCAATAAGTTGTTCTATCTCAAGCCATTCCTACTGTCCTAATTGGCACTAGAATGACCTCTTTGTAAGCTCTCTCAGTTGCTTAGCAATATTTTTAGCAAGCTAAAGAAAT